>CM035443.1:472500-477500 GCA_020310875.1 Ceratopteris richardii
GGTATTTTTTCCTGACGCGTCAGGAAACAACTGTATGTATATATATATATATATATATATATATATATATATATATATATATATATATATATATATATATATATATATATATATATATATATATATATATATATATATATATATATATATATATATATATATATATATATAGGCACTGAGAATAAGAAGAGAATGTATACTTGCATAAGAAATTGAAAAGTGAGTAGCAAATTTGAGAATATTCTTTTCATAACGAGGCTTATGTTCACCAATACATCAAATGTCCACATTTTGTCGTATAATCTAGGTCCAAGGCATTTTTCAGTTAGTCCATGTGCCTAAACCACAAATATTCTAGCTATAACAACTTTCCTTGACAAGATAGGGATATAGGAAGGACTTCCTCCCCCATTAAGGTAGGAGCTTTTTCAGACTCATATCCTCCACATGTAAGTAAGAGTTGAGCATGGAGACATATTTCAAAGCAAGGATCATTGTGAAAGTGAAAGGCAACTTTGGTTGACTTGACCTCATGTTTGAGTCTCATTGGTGTGCCTAGCTTGGATAGAAGTAAAAAGTTTCCTTGGTGAAGAAGACAAGCCAACAAGTGACACTTTATAGTTGTTGGGAGCATCGGAAGCAGGCCGAGAGGTGGAGACGGAGAGGCTTGGGACCTACCGAAAACTTGCTCATGTGGAACGTGTATAACAATACTTAGATTTGCTAGAATCAGTTGCTAAAGGATATGCCCAAAAGGAGGGCATTGATTTCCAAGAGGTGTTCTCTCCAGTGGTGAAAATGACCACTTTACGTGTGTTGTTTGCTCTCACAGCTGCCTTGGATTTGGAACTATTCCAAATGGATGTTAAAACAGCTTTTTTGCATGGTGATTTAGATGAAGAGCTATACATGAAACAGCCAGAAGGATATGCCATTCCTGGAAAAGAGCATCTGGTATGCAAACTGAAAAGGAGCTTATATGGGCTGAAACAGGCCCCCAGACAATGGTATAAGAAGTTTGATGTATTTATGCTCAAACATGGGTTTAAAAGAAGCCATGCAGATCACTGTTTGTACACGAAAAAGGATGAAGATGGCAGCCCAATCATTTTTGTACTGTATGTAGATGATATGCTGCTGGCTGGGAAGAAAAAGAACACACTGAATGCTCTAAAACAGAAGCTGAACTCTGCATTCTCAATGAAAGACCTTGGGGAAGCTGAGCATATTCTTGGTATGTGAATAAAAAGGGATAGGCAGCAGCATACTTTGCAAGTATCCCAAGAAAAGTACATTGAAAAAGTGCTGGACAGATTTCATGTGGCTGATGCTAAGCCTCTTGGAGTGCCATTGCAGCCACATGTTAAGCTTTCCAAGGATGACTGTCCCAAAGGTGATGATGCAGCCAAGTACATGAAGAGTGTTCCATTATTTGTGGTTCACTTATGCATGCTATGGTTGCTACTCGGCCAAACATTGCTCATGCACTGGGAGTTGTGAGTAGATTCATGGCTAATCCTGGTAGAGCTCATTGGGGGGCAGTCAAATCTATCTTGAGATATTTGAAAGGAACTAAAAACAAATGCCTCAGTTATGGAAAGGACTGAAGGGATTCTGTGATTCCGACATGGCAGGTGATGTGGATACACGGAAATCCACAAGTGGCTATATTTTCACTCTTGGAGGTGGTGCTGTATCATGGTGCAGCAGACTGCAAAAGATTGTTGCTTTGTCCACTATTGAGGTTGAATATATTTCAGCCATTGAGGCTTCCAAGGAAGCAATATGGTTAGCACGTCTTTGTAGTGAGTTTGGTTTGCCTGACACAGCACCTATGCTTGGTTGTGATAGCCAGAGTGGCAAAGAATGCCATGTTCCATGCACACACAAAATATATTGATGTGCGATATCACTTCATTCGAGAGGTGCTTGAGGATGGTTTTATCACATTGGTTAAGGTCCATTCATCACAGAACCTTGCAGATGTTCTCACTAAGTGCTTACCTAAAGCCATAGTTCAAAGAGAGTTTTAAAAACAGGTTTTAAAACGTTTACTACGTAGAGTACTAAAAAAATGGAAATAAAAAACGAGTATTATATTTTGTCGCAACATTTCAATTTTTTTTCTCTAATAATCCATGAATAATGTATATCTAACACTCATTTACATATCTAGTGCTAAAAACACATAATAAACTCTATCTACTACCACTACAATGATCTGGAGTTAGGAAGGCCCAAAACGAATTCGGTTAAAGTAAACAAAAAATGGGAATGAAGTCTTAAACAAAGGATTGATGAGCTTAAAGCACATTAAAACTCTCAAGACAATGCATTTAGAGTGATAGAGTCAAGAATGGATAAAAATAATGTTAACAATTTAATGGTCTTGACTCCTTGCTAAATGAAATATCTTTTAAAATCAAAATAGGAGCTTTTTTATGAACCAGATAGGATGGACTTTTGGTTCAGAATTTGGTAGAGAAGGAAAGAAAACCTTACATTCTCATAATTCTGTTCATGAACAAAAATAAAAATTGAGGATGGTCTTTATTTAATTATATATATATATATATAAAAACGTATTAAGACGTTCGGAACGTCTGAACGTCTTAAACGTTTTTTATTTTTCGAAAAAAAACGCGTTTCTTTTAACTATGCTTAAAGCACAACATTAGTTATGTATACAGATGGTGGGAGTCACTTAGCTTAAGGGCGTCATTTATGCCTTTAAGTGGGAGGTTGTTGGGGTAAAGCCCTAAATGACCCCTTTATAGCCTATACATGTGTATAGGCCTATTTATAATGGCTATGTCACTTATTCTTTATTTTTGGCCCAAGTTCAATCTGAACTTGGCCAACCCTAAAAAGGCTTTTATATAACATAACTTAATAGCACTTTTGGCTCTCTCACTTTTAGAGAAGCCACCTCCAAAGCTGGTCGACCCTCTCTCTCTCTCTCTCTATCCGAGACCCGAGCACTTGGCATAGCTATGCACGGAGCCTATACGAGATCCCAGACAAGCCTCCCATTCCCAGACCGCAGGGCTCACTTCCTACTACCTCTGACTTCTTCACACCCACTATGGTGGGACGCGCTATTGCTCGGCTTCAGCATGGCAGGGCCCATGATCATTTCGGTTTACAGGCAGAGCACCTCATCTATGGAGGCATGACTCTCTCACCGCTCATTGCCCATCTCTTCAACCGTGCATTGGTTGAAGGGTTCTCGGACTCATGGACTGAGCACACCATAGTGCCCATTCATAAGTCAGGTGATACAATGGATCCAGCTACATACCGGACGATCATGATTGGCCCTATATTGGCCAAGTTATATGGGGCGGTACTAGAGACAGAGTTGAGTACTCTCGCTGAGAGGAAGGGCATCAGGGCTCCAGGACAGGCATGTTTCAGACGAGATTACTCTACCATTGACCACATCTTCACTCTGAGATGCCTGATCAACCAGGCCAGGGTGAGGAAGAGGAGATTATATTGTTGCTTTGTGGACTTCTGCAAAGCATTTGACACTGTTCCCAAGGATCGACTCTTCAGACGACTCCTTGACATCGGAGCTCCGGAGGAGATGATATGGGGGATCTACGCCTTATACGAGAGAGTATCTGGTAGAGTCAGATGTCAAGGGGGCTTATCTGATCCACTTGCTAGCACTATCGGGGTGAAGCAAGGATGCCCTCTCTCACCCACCCTCTTTGGTCTCTACATTGATGAGATAGTGGACTTCATACAACAGCAGGGGGGAGATGGCATTGAGGTACACGGGTCCACTGTCCATATTCTTTTATACGTTGATGATATTGTATTGGTCTCAGAGTCTGAAGAAGGTCTACAGCATCATCTACACGGCCTAGATAACTTTTGCAGACACAGAGTTATCTGTGAACCTTGGTAAAACCAAGGTCTTGATCTTTCATACATCAGCACAGGTACGCAGACATAGTTTGTTCACAGAAGCAAGTGGACCGATCGAGGTGGTCGGATCATATGTTTACTTGGGGGTGACATTTACAGCAGCATCAGGGGTCTTATCTATGGCTCAGGCAGCCCATGACCGCATCACACGTGGGTACGCAGCACTAGCTTTGATGGAGAGACAGTGCCACCTGGCATATTTTCAGGAGCCCCGCACAAAGGGGTGGCTCTTTGACACTTTGGTTACGCCAGCGCTCATGTATGGGGCAGCCATATGGGGACCATGATTAGCTACATCAGTATGGATAGCATTAGAGAGGCCGCATATACTCATGATTGCTAGACTTATCTGTAGCAAGCCTTCAGTACCACATGATATCATTAGAGCAGAGCTCGCTGCACCACCGATGCTAGTTGAGGCACTATTCCAGACAGTATGCCTATTACATAGACTTTGGAGCATGGATACAGAGCGCATTGCTTATCGTGCTTTCGAGGCATCACGTGATATGGCATTAGCAGGCGACACCTTCTCGTGGTATGCACAGACACGAGACTGGCTTGCCCACCATGGCTTTGACATAGACAGGCTACCACCACTACAGTACGACTCTCATGCACCCACCTACTCGCTCTCTCATCAAGAGAGGAATAGGATCATTCGTCAGGAGATATGGCATACATACATACAGAGGACATGGGTGAGCCCTAGGGGTACATTGCCACCGAAAATGCTCTACTACCGCGAGCATTTTCTACATATATCGGGCACGGGCTTCATCGAGATTCCGAGATACATGCAGACCTACCTTCCCCACCACCTACGAGTCGTCATTGGGCAGCTCCGGGTTTCATCACATCAGCTCGAGATTGAGAGGGATCGGTCCAGGGGAGTCCCCCGTGAGGAGAGGTGGTGCCTAGTATGCGAGACAGAGGTAGAGAGTGAGGAGCATTTTGTTATCAGATGTCCAACATACTTAGACCTACGAGCACAATTCCAGATCGAGGAGTCATTCCAGCTGTGCATGACTATGGGAGACCAGAGACTCTTGGGACGCTTTCTC
>CM035443.1:485000-500000 GCA_020310875.1 Ceratopteris richardii
GCGGCCATTGAAGTCCCCCATAAGGAAGACTTCACCTAGTGTGCTGTAATGTAGTATCTCATCTGAAAGTGTTGTGTATGAAGAGTCTCTATCTCGGATCGGTCCCCCAAGCTCCTGTCTTGCGTATCGAGATCCGCCTGGAGGGAAGTAGCATATAGCAATGTAAATCCAGCTCCCTTTTGCTATCTCCATGCGAACCCACATGTATCGTGCCTCCTCATCTCTTCCTATAATATGGATCCAACTCTGTATCTCTTGTATAAATACGATTGCCACACCTTCCGACCCTCGTGCTCTACTCTATCTCGTCGTGGTCCTGAATGCAGATTCCTAATGAGAACGTGCCATGTGTGGTAGACCTCTCTCTGGGCTCTCGTGTGTCTCTGTGATGCACGTAAAATCATGTGATGCTAGGATCTCCTCGAGTCTGTCTTGTCGCGTCCAGAGTGCCCCGTTGCAGTTCCACACCGCTCCTCTGAGTGGTGTCTCCCGGTGTAGTGATGTCTCATAGGCCGCATGGCCCTATTTGATAGGGAGTCCATCTATGAAGACCTTACCATCACGGTAAAAGGCCTTCCTTCCCTCCCTCTCGGAATGCCTGGAGTATCTGTGGCATGCAAGTGCGTCGGTGTGCCACCTGCATCCGCGCGAGGTCCTCCTCCATGTAGAGGGCGCCATCGGGTAGTCCACGTAGTATTGATCGGCGTCCAAAGAAGGCGGTCCGTGCCTCCTCGGAGCTCATCTTAAGGATGAGTGCTTGCAAACGTGATGTATCCCTCCCAACCCTCCATGCGTATGTGAAGGGAATGCTCTCGTATCCTAGTCGACGGCAAATGTCAGTGGAGTCTTGCTCCGGTGATGCCCCTTCGGGTAGGCCCGTAATCCGAATGTGAAGTCTTTGAGTGTGTCGAAGCCTCTAACCCTCAAGTATATCTTGGACTCGTGTGAGCTCTTCTTTCTACACGTCTTCCCTAACTTCCTTCTTAACCCTTTTGTGTACTACTTCCACCCACGACTCTCGAGTAGATTCTACCTCCGTTCTGATTTCCTTCTTTACATCCTCTTGGAGTGTCTCCACGTTGGAGATCTCCCCCTCTTCTTTCATGTGCTCATAAACTGTCCTCCAATTGTCTCGTTCTTTTGTGAGAGTATTTACTTGTTCTTCGAGTCCTTTAACTTTATCTATTACTTGTTCTTCGAGTCCTTTGAACTTTTCCATCATTTTTCATATCTCCATATTGAGGTTGCGCTTTGCTTCCTTTTCGGCCTCAGCGCTTTAGCGATAAGTTCGTCCACTTCCCTCCGGTCCATGGGAGCCATTTTAGAGAGAGAGAGAGAGAGAGAGAGAGAGAGAGAGAGAGAGAGAGAGAGAGAGAGAGAGAGAGAGAGAGAGAGAGAGAGAGAGAGAGAGAGAGAGAGAGAAAGTCATATTAACGTCTTCTGGAGGCCAAACTTGGCCTATGAGACAAAAACCATGTACAAGTGTAGTAACCCTGTGTTGAGGATGAAATGAAATAAAAAGTATAACGCTACACAAAGCTATATAAGGCTAGAAAAGGCCGGGGAGAAGTGGCCCTGACTCTACAGATAGACCACCTAATACATGGGGGACCCATAATTTGAGTAAAAGTGTGAATAAAACACCCTAGCTACTGGTGAATGGGTGGAGGTGGGTGTAGTATGTGGTACATCAGGGGTGGTCTGAGTGCCTCCTGATGGAAGTCAACCCAGGGGGTGGTGGTACGCCTATGCTCCATCATGTGGTCGTAGGCTGTCGTGATGCGTGAGATATCCTCTTGACATAGTCGTGGTCGATGATATCCGCCCCTGCGTGGTCGGCGACGTGCTCTCTGTGCTGCTTCCTGGTGGAGCGTGAGCCCTATAGATGGACCTCTCTGATGTAGCTCAGCTCTCTGAAAAACCTGGGTAATGGTCTGCTGGGTACTCACGCGTGGCTGATGTGTGGGCTGGAGTGACCGCTCTCGCCTCTCGTATCCTGCTGCGAGGAAGTGTCCCAAGCGTCGCTGGTCTCCCATGGTCATGCACAACAGGAGTGACTCCTCTATTTGGAACTGTGCTCGTAGGTCTAAGTATGCTTGGCATCTCGTAACAAAATGCTCCTCACTCTCTACCTCTGTCTCGCATACTGGGCACCACCTCTCCTCACGGGGGACTCCCCTAGACCGACCCCTCTCAATCTCGAGCTGATGTGATGAAATCAGGAGCTGCCCAATGACGACTCGAAGGTGGTGGGGTAGATATGTTTGCATGTATCTCGGAATCTAGATAAAGCCCTCATCCGATATATGTAGAAAATGCTCACGGTAATAGAGCATTTTCGGTGGCAATGTACCCCTAGGGCTCACCCATGTCCTCTGTATGTATGTATGCCATATCTCCTGACGAATGATCCTATTTCTCTCTTGATGAGAGAGCGAGTAGGTGGGTGCATGTGAGTCGTACTATAGTGGTGGTACCCTGTCTATGTCAAGGTCGTGGTGGGCCAACGAGTCTCGTGTTTGTGCATACCATGAGGAGGTGTCACCTGCTAATGCCATGTCCTGTGATGCTTGGAAAGCCCGATAAGCAATGCGTTGGAAAGCCCGATAAGCAATGCGCTCTGTATCCATGCTCCAGAGTCTGTGTAATACGCATATTGTCTGGAATAGTGCCTCAACTAGCATCCGTGGTGTTGCGAGCTCTTCTCTAATGATATCATGTGGCACTGACGGCTTACTGCGGATAAGTCTGGAAATCATGAGGATCTGTGGCCTCTCTAATGCTGTCCATACTCATGTGGCTAATCCTGGTCCCCATATGGCTGCCCCGTATATGAGCGCTGGTGTAACCAGAGTGTCGAAGAGCCACCCCTTTGTGCGGGGCTCCTGAAAATATGCCTGGTGACACTGTCTCTCCATCAAGGCTAGTGCTGCATACCCACGTGTGATGCGGTCACGTGCTTCCCGAGATATAGAGAAGACCCTTGATGCTGCGGTAAATGTCACTCCCCAGTAAACATATGATCCGACCACCTCAATCGATCCACTTGCTGCTATAAACATACTATGTGCACGTACCTGTGCTGATGTATGAAAGATCATGACCTTGGTTTTACCAAGGTTTACAGATAACCCAGATAACCCTCTGTGTCTGCAAAAGTCATCTAGGCCATGTAGATGATGCTGTAGACCTTCTGCAGACTCTGAAACCAGTACAATATCATCAGCGTATAAAAGAATATGGAGAGTGGACCCGCGTACTTCAATGCCATCACCCCCCTGCTGCTGTATGTAGTCCACTATCTCATCAATGTAGAGACCAAAGAGGGTGGGTGAAAGAGGGCATCCTTGCTTCACCCCGATAGTGCTAGCAAGTGGATGAGATAAGCCCCCCGGACATCTGACTCTACCAGATACTCTCTCGTATAAGGCCTAGATCGCCCATATCATCTCCTTTGGAGCTCCGATATCAAGTAGTCGTATGAAGAGTCATCCCCTCGGAACGGTGTCAAATGCTTTGCGGAAGTCCACAAAGCAACAATATAATCTCCTCTTCCTCACCCTTGCCTGGTCGATCAGGCATCTCAGAGTGAAGATGTGGTCAATGGTAGAGTAATTGCGTCTGAAACCTGCCTGACCTAGAGCCTTGATACCCTTCCTCTCAGCAAGAGTACTCAACTCTGTCTCTAGTATCGCCCCATATAACTTGGCCAATATAGGGCCAATTATGATCGTCCGGTATGTAGCTGGATCCATAGTATCTCCTGACTTATGAATGGGCACTATGGTGTGCTCAGTCCATGAGTCAGGGAACCCTTCAACCAGTGCACGGTTGAAGAGGTGGGCAATGAGCGGTGCAAGGATGGTGCCTCCATAGATGAGGTGCTCAGCCTGTAAACCGAAATGGTCAGGTGCCTTGCCATGCTGTAGACGGGCAATAGCGCGTCCCACCATAGAGGGTGTGAAGAAGTCAGATGTGGTAGGACGTGAGCTCTGTGGTTTGGGAATGGGGGGCTGGTCTGGGATCTCGTATAGGTTCCGTGCATAGCTATGCCATGTGCTCGGGTCTCGGATGGGTGTCTGTTGTCTCCTCTCTCTCAAATGTCACCATGCCGCTGCACTGTACCGACTCATGAGTAAATGATAAATATCCCAGTCCTGTCTCTCCTCGCAATCTCGCCGTTTGCGGAGAGTAAGGCTCTGCATGCGACGCTGTGCCTCTGTGTGTGTAATATCCCCTGTATGCTCTAAAATGCGTAGGTGCTTCCGTAGCTCACTGCAATCTGTATCATACCAGCGGTTCTGGGGCATGGAGCCTGTGGGTGGAGGGTGTATATGTGTGCGGTGTGGGAAGCTCCAGAGAGCTGAGTCGTGTAGGATCGTGGTGAACTGTGATGTAAGTGTGTTCAAGGGTGAGAGTGGATCGAGGGAGAGTAGACGGGTGTGTAAATGGTATGCATGAACGTGTGAGAGCTCGTGTGTGAATTTGTATCGTGACGTGTATCTCTGTGGGTGAGGGAGGGTCTAATGGAATAGGAGATGAGAGTGTGAATGTGATAAATGTATGGTCAACACCAAGTGGGCGTCGTCCAATAGTAAGTGAGGTGATGAGTGAAGCTCTAGAGGTGGTACCCAAAATGTAGTTGACTGTGCACTCACCTCCCCCGTGAGGGAAGCAAGTAAGTCCGCCCGAACCTTGCCAACGATGCATCCCGTTATATATAACGAGCTGATGTCGGCTGCCTAGCTCAAGCAGATGTTTGCCATACCCTGTGGTGTCCTGACCCATTTTTGCCGATACTCTAATGGTACCCATCTCCTCTGGGTCTCTGGCCCTCATGAGATGTGGGTGATCCATGTCGTATGATCGCACTGATGTGACTGGGTGCAGCCATTGAAGTCCCCCATAAGGAAGACTTCACCTAATGTGCTGCAAGTGTAGTATCTCATCTGAAAGTGCTGTGTATGGTGAGTCTCTGTATTGGATTGGTGCCCCAAGATCCTGTCGTGCGTATCGAGATCCGTTTGGAGGGAAGTAGCATATAGCAATGTAAATCCAACTCCCCTTGGCTATCCCCTTGGCTCTCGTATCCAAGTCTCCGGCAAATGTCAGTGGGGTCTGCATCTGGTGATGTTCCTTTGGGTAGGCCCGTAATCCGAATGTGAAGTCTTTGGGTGTGTGGAAGCCTCTCCTTCCCAAGTGTCTCTTGGACTCATGTGAGCTCTTCTTTCTGCACATCTTCCCTAACTTCCTTCTTAACCCGTTTGTGTACTACTTCCACCCACGACTCTCGAGTGGATTCTACCTCCATTTTGATTTCCTTCTTTATTTCTTCTTTGAGTGTCTCCACATTGGAGATCTCCCCCTCTTCTTTGAGGTGTGCATAGGCTGTCCTCCAATTGTCTCGTTCTTCTGTAAGAGTTTTAACTTGTTCTTCGAGTCCTTTCACTTTATCCATTACTTGTTCTTCGAGTCCTTTCACTTAATCCATTACTTGTTCTTCGAGTCCTTTGAACTTTTCCATCATTTTTTGTATCTCCATATTGAGGTTGCGGTCTGCTTCCTTTTTGGCCTCTTTGAGGGCTTTAGCAATTAGTTCCTCCACTTCCCTTCGGTCCATGGGAACCATTTCAGAGAGAGAGAGAGAGAGAGAGAGAGAGAGAGAGAGAGAGAGAGAGAGAGAGAGAGAGAGAGAGAGAGAGAGAGAGAGAGAGAGAGAGAGAGAGAGAGAGAGAGAGAGAGAGAGAGAGAGAGAGAGAAGGGAGGGGGTCAAGGTTTAAGGTTTGGGGTTGAGGTTATTGTTAGGGTTGGGTGTTAAAGACTCCGATTGGGATTGGGATTAGGGTGAGGAATAAGGCTTAGGGTTTCAGTTCTAGGGTGAAAGTTAGGGTTAGGTTGAGAGGCTGAGCTAGGCATAGGTATGATAAGGGTCTCGGCAACATATGGCAGGTTCGGTTATAGGGTTCAGTTTGGGGGTTAGGGATTAGGGTTTCGGATTAGGTTTAGGGTTAAGGGTAGGAGAGGGTTTAGGGCTTTTGGGCTAGGGTTAGGGGGGGGTTATGGTGAGTTACATTCGGCAGGAGTAAGTTCAAGATTTGGCAAAAGGATGACGGGGCATGGCGGGAGAGGAGTGGGGGCGACTGGGGCAGCAGGGGGGGGCGCTCGATCGGGAGAGAGCGGGGCAGCGTAGCAGATGGGGTTGAGGGGGGAGGTGACCCTAACCCTAAACCTAAGCTTCAGCCTGTGTGCGTGCCAGCTTCAGCCGACCAGCAGACCAGCAGACCAGCGAACCCTAACCCCAATTGCAGAGACCTGTGTGCACGCGAGCTTCAGCAGACCTGTGTGCGTGCGGGTTCGGTTATAGGGTTCAGTTTGGGGATTAGGGATTAGGTTTTCGGATTAGGTTTAGGGTTAAGGGTAGGAGAGGGTTTAGGGCTTTTGGGCTAGGGTTAGGGCGGGGTTATGGTGAGTTACATTCGGCAGGGTTAAGATTAAGATTTGGCAAAAGGATGACGGGGCATGGCGGGAGAGGAGTGGGGGCGACTGCGGCAGCAAGGGGGGGGGGGGGGGGGGGGGGGGGGGGGCGCTCGATCGGGAGAGGGCGGGGCAGCGTAGCAGATGGGGTCGAGGGGGGAGGTGACCCTGACCCTAAACCTAAGCTTCAGCCTGTGTGCGTGCCAGCTTCAGCCTACCTGCGACCAGAAGACCAGCGAACCCTAACCCCAATTGCAGAGACCTGTGTGCGCGCGAGGTTCAGCAGACCTGTGTGCGTGCGGGTTCGGTTATAGGGTTCAGTTTGGGGATTAGGGATTAGGGTTTCGGATTAGGTTTAGGGTTAAGGGTAGGAGAGGGCTTAGGGCTTTTGGGCTAGGGTTAGGGCGGCGTTATGGTGAGTTACATTCGGCAGGTAAGATTAAGATTTTGCAAAAGGATGACGGGGCATGGCGGGAGAGGAGTGGGGGCGACTACGGCAGAGGGGGGGGGGCGCTCGATCGGGAGAGGGCGGGGCAGCGTAGCAGATGGGGTCGAGGGGGCAGGTGACCCTAACCCTAAACCTAAGCTTCAGCCTGTGTGCGTGCCAGCTTCAGCCGACCTGCGACCAGACGACCAGCAGACCAGTGAACCCTAACCCCAATTGCAGAGACCTGTGTGCGCGCGAGCTTCAGTAGACCTGTGTGCGTGTGACCAGCAGACCAGCGAAACCCTAACACTAATTGCAGATCTGTGTGCGTGCGGGCTTGAGCAGACGAGAGCAAAACCCTAAACCTAAATGCAGACCTGCGCGCGACCAGCAAAGAGGGGGGAGGTGACCCTAACCCTAAACCTAGAGAGAGAGAGAGAGAAAGAAAGAAAGACATTTTAACGTCTATTAGAGACCAAAATCGGCCTATGAGACAAAACATATACATCAGTATGATCCAATCCACTGTGATCCCAAAAGGAAAATAAAGTGTGGGTACAAAACAGAATATAAAAGGAGTGGATAAAAGCTGGCATCAAGGGTATGGGCTGCTATGGGTATGCACTCTATATGCTCAATAGGTAATGTACAAATATGATATGCATAGGGAGGGGAGACTTGGTGGTGTCATAGCGCTCTAAGTGCCTGGAGTGGGTGTAGGATATAGTGCATCAGTGGGTAAGGCATCGTGGCGATCCTCAAAATGCTTTGTACATAGAGAAAGAAAGAAAGAAAGAAAGTCATATTAACGTCTTCTGGAGGCCAAACTTGGCCTATGAGACAAAAACCATGTACAAGTGTAGTAACCCTGTGTAGAAGATAAAATGAAATAAAAGGTATATCGCTACACAAAGCTATATAGGGCTGGAAAAGGCTGGGGAGACGTGGCTCTGACTCTGCAGATAGTGGCCACCTAATACATGGGGGGATCCAAAATGTGAGTAAAACGCCCTAGCGACAAGTGATGGGTGGAGGTGGGTGTAGTATGTGGTACATCGGTGGTGGTCTGAGTGCCTCCTGAAGGAAGACAACCCAGGGGGTGGTGGTATGCCTATGCTCCATCATGTGGTCGCAGGCAATCCTGATGCATGAGACATCCTCCTGATATAGTCGTGGTCGACGATATCCGCCCATGCGTGGTCGGCGCCATGCTCTCTGTGCTGCTGCCTGGTGGAGCGTGAGCCCTATAGATGGACCTCTCTGATGTAGCTCAACTCGCTGAAAGAACTGGGTAATGGTCTTCTGGGTACTCACCCGTGGCTGATGTGTGGGCTGTAGTGACCGCTCTCGCCTCTCGTATGCTGCTGTGAGGAAGCGTCCCAAGCGTCGCTGGTCTCCCATAGTTATGCACAACAGGAGTGACTCCTCTAGCTGGAACTATGCTCGTAGGTCTAAGTATGTTGGGCATCTGATAACAAAATGCTCCTCACTCTCTACCTCTGTCTGGCATACTGGGCACCACCTCTCCTCACGGGGGGCTCCCCTGGACAGACCCCTCTCAATCTCGAGCTGATGTGATGAAACCCGGAGCTGCCCAATGACGACTCGTAGGTGGTAGGGAAGGTAGCTCTGCATGTATCTCGGAATCTCGATGAAGCTCGTGCTTGATATATGTAGAAAATGCTCGCGGTAGAAGAGCATTTTCGGTGGCAATGTACCCCTAGGGCTCACCCATGTCCTCTGTATGTATGTATGCCATATCTCCTGACGAATGATCCTATTCCTCTCTTGATGAGAGAGCGAGTAGGTGGGTGCATGTGAGTCGTACTGTAGTGGTGGTAGCCTATCTATGTCAAAGCCATGGTGGGCAAGCCAGTCTCGTGTCTGTGCATACCATGAGGAGGTGTCGCCTGCTAATGCCATATCACGTGATGCCTCGAAAGCACGATAAGCAATACGCTCTGTATCCATGCTCCGAAGTCTGTGTAATAGGCATACTGTCTGGAATAGTGCCTCAACTAGCATCGGTGGTGCACTGAGCTCTGCTCTAATGATGTCATGTGGTACTGAAGGCTTACTACGGATAAGTCTGGCAATCATGAGAATCTGTGGCCTCTCTAATGCTGTCCATATTGATGTAGCTAATCCTGGTCCCCATATGGCTGCCCCATACATGAGCGCTGGCGTAACCAAAGTGTCAAAGAGCCACCCCTTTGTGCGGGGCTCCTGAAAATATGCCTGGTGGCACTGTCTCTCCATCAAAGCTAGTGCTGCGTACCCACGTGTGATGCGGTCACTGGCTGCCTCAGCCATAGAGAAGACTCCTGATGCTGCTGTAAATGTCACCCCCAAGTAAACATATGATCCGACCACCTCGATCGGTCCACCTGCAGCTGTGAACAAACTATGTCTTCGTACCTGTGCTGATGTATGAAAGATCAAGACCTTGGTTTTACCAAGGTTCACAGATAACCCTCTGTGTCTGCAAAAGTCATCTAGGCCATGTAGATGATGTTGTAGACCTTCTGCAGACTCTGAAACCAATACAATATCATCAGCGTATAAAAGAATATGGACAGTGGACCCGTGTACCTCAATGCCATCTCCCCCCTGCTGCTGTATGAAGTCCACTATCTCATCAATGTAGAGACCAAAGAGGGTGGGCGAGAGAGGGCATCCTTGCTTCACCCCGATAGTGCTAGCAAGTGGATCAGAGAAGCCCCCTGGACATCTGACTCTACCAGATACTCTCTCGTATAAGGCGTAGATCCCCCATATCATCTCCTCCGGAGCTCCGATGTCAAGTAGTCGTCTGAAGAGTCGATCCCTAGGAATAGTGTCAAATGCTTTGCGAAAGTCCACAAAGCAACAATATAATCTCCTCTTCCTCACCCTGGCCTGGTCGATCAGGCATCTCAGAGTGAAGATGTGGTCAATGGTAGAGAAATCTCGTCTGAACCCTGCCTGTCCTAGAGCCCTGATGCCCTTCCTCTCAGCGAGAGTACTCAACTTTGTCTCTAGTACGGCCCCATATAACTTGGCCAATATAGGGCCAATCATGATCGTCCGGTATGTAGCTGGATCCATAGTGTCACCTGACTTATGAATGGGCACTATGGTGTGCTCAGTCCATGAGTCTGGGAACCCTTCAACCAATGCACGGTTGAAGAGATGGGCAATGAGCGGTGCGAGAGTCGTGCCTCCATAAATGAGGTGCTCTGCCTGTAAACCGAAATGATCATGGGCCCTGCCATGCTGCAGCCGGGCAATAGCGCGTCCCACCATAGTGGGTGTGAAGAAGTCAGAGGTAGTAGGACGTGAGCTCTGCGGTCTGGGAATGGGAGGCTGGTCTGGGATCTCGTATAGGCTCCGTGCATAGCTATGCCAAGTGCTCGGGTCTCGGATAGGTGTCTGCTGTCTCCTCTCTCTCAAATGTCGCCATGCCACTACACTGTCTCGACTCATGAGCAAATGGTAAATATCCCAATACTCTCTCCTCCCAATCCCGCCGTTTGCGGCGAGTAAGGCTCTTCATGCGACGCTGTGCCTGTGTGTGTGTAATATCTCCTCTATGCTCTAAAACCCGTAGGTGCTTCCGCAGCTCGCGACAATCTGCATCATACCAACGGTTCTGGGGCATGGATCCTGTGCGTGGAGGGTGCATATGTGTGTGGTGTGGGAAGCTGCGGAGAGCTGAGTCCTGTAGGATGGTGGTGATATGTGATGTGAGTGTGTCCAAAGGTGACCATGGATCGAGGGAGAGTAAGCGGGTGTGTAAATGGTGTGCATAAACGTGTGAGAGCTCGTGTGTGAAGTGTATCGTGGTATGTATCTCAGTGGGTGAGGGAGGGTCTAAGGGAATCGGAGATGAGAGTGTGAATGTGATAAATGTGTGGTCTGCACCGAGTGGGCGTCGTCCAATACTAAGTGAAGGGATGAGTGAAGCTCCAGAGGTAGTACCCAAAATGTAGTCGACTGTGCTCTCACCTCCCCCGTGAGGGAAGCAAGTAAATCCGCCTGAACCTTGCCAACGATTCATCCCGTTGTATATAACGAGATGATGGCGGCTGCCTAGCTCGAGTAGATGTCTGCCATAGCCGGTGGTGTCCTGACCCGTATCTTCTCATACTCTGCTGGTGCTAATCTCAACCGGGTCTCTGGCCCTCATGAGATGTGGGTGATCCATGTCGTATGCCTTGCACTGATGCGACTGAGTGCGGCCATTGAAGTCCCCCATAAGGAAGACTTCACCTCGTGTGCTGTAATGTAGTATCTCATCTGAAAGCGCTGTGTATGGTGAGTCTCTATCTCGGATCGGTCCCCCAAGATCCTGTCCTGCGTATCGAGATCCGCCTGGTGGGAAGTAGCATATAGCAATGTAAATCGAGCTCCCCTGTGCTATCTCCATGCGAACCCACATGTATCGTGCCTCCTCATCTCTACATATAATATGGATCCGGCTCTGTATCTCCTGTCGAAATACGATGGCTACTCCTCCCGATCCTCGCGCTGTACTATGTATCGTCGTGGTCCTGAATGCAGATTCCCAATGAAAACCTGCAATGCGTGGTAGACCTCTCTCTGGGCTCTCGTGTGTCTCTGTGATGCACACAAAGTCATGTGATGCCAGGATCTCCTCGACTGTGTCTGGTCACGTCCAGAGTGCCCCGTTGCAGTTCCACACCGCTCCTCTGAGTGGTGTCTCCTGGTGTAGTGATGTCTCATAGGCCGCATGGCCCTATTTGATAGGGCGTCCATCTATGAAGACCTTACCATCACGGTAAAAGGCCTTCCTCCCCTCTCGACGTGCCTGGAGTATCTGTGGCATGCAAGCGCGTCAGTGTGCCACTTGCATACGCGTGAGGTCCTCGTCCATGTAGAGGGTGCCGCCGGGTAGTCCACGTAGTACTGATCGACGTCTAAAAAAGGCGGTCCGTGCCTCCTCAGAACTCATCTTGAGGATGAGTGCCCGCAAACGCGAGGTATCCCTCCCAACCCTCCATGCGTCTGTGTAGGGCATGCTCTCGTATCCAAGTCGACGGCAAATGTCAGTGGAGTCTTCCTCGGGTGATACCCCTTCGGGTAGGCCCGTAATCCGAATGTGAAGTCTTCGAGTGTGTCGAAGCCTCTCCTCCTCAAGTGTATCCTGGACTCGTGTGAGCTCTTCTTTCTACACGTCTTCCCTAACTTCGTTCTTAACCCTTTTGTGTACTACTTCCACCCATGACTCTCGAGTAGATTCTACCTCCGTTTTGATTTCCTTCTTTATTTCTTCCTTGAGTATCTCCACGTTGGAGATCTCCCCCTCTTCTTTCATGTGCTCATAAGCTGTCCTCCAATGGTCTCTTTCTTTTGTGAGAGTCTTCACTTGTTCTTCCAGTCCTTTGACTTTATTCATGACTTGTTCTTCGAGCCCTTTGAACTTTTCCATCATCTTTCGTATCTCCATATTGAGGTTGCGGTCTGCTTCCTTTTTGGCCTCTTTGAGAGCTTTAGCAATAAGGTCGTCCACTTCCTTCCGGTCCATGGGAGCCATTTCAAGGTTTAGGATTAGGGCTCAGGTTAGGGTTAGGGTTAGGGTTAGGGTTAAGGTGGGGATTTAAGGTTTTGGCTTGAGCTTAAGGTTACTTTGGGGAGCTTTGGCGACGTAGGGTGGGTTTGGTTTGAACGTTTAAGATTAGGGTTATTTTCGGGTTAGGGTTGGGGTGGGGGGTTGGATTAGACATGGTGGTTAGGGTTTATGGATTTGGGTGATAAGGCATGGCGGGAGCTCGCAGAGACCTCGTCGGGCCGAGCTTCGGGCAGCATAGAGGATGACGTGCGCGGGAGCTACCTGCTGTACGAGCACGCTAGCTTGACGCAGAGATTCGGGCACAGCTTGGGCGGGCGGGCGCTATGGTTTCGAGCGGACGGAAGAGGTTTCGGGCAGAGAGAGAGAGAGAGAGAGAGAGAAAGAAAGACTTTTTAACGTCTATTAGAGGCCAAAATCGGCCTATGAGACAAAACATATACATCAGTATGATCCAATCCACTGTGATCACAAAAGGAAAATAAAGAGTGAGTACAAAAGACGGGTATAAAAGGAGTGGACAATAATTGGCCTCAAGGGTGTGGGGTGCTATGGGTATGCACTCTATATGCTCAATGGGTGTGATACTATGCATAGGGATGGGAGGCTCAATGGTATCACAACCCTCTAAATGCCTGGAGGGGGTGTAGAATATAATGCATCGGTGGGTAAGGCATCATGGCGATCCTCAAAATGCTCTGAATGTCCAGACAGGGGTGCGCTGCTGACGTCTCCGTATCTCCATGTCATGGCGTGCGTGAATCGCCTGAATCTCTCTCTGGTGTGGACCGACTCTCCTGAGTGGGGGTCTTGGTCGTCGACGCTGTCGTCTAAGCTCCTCTGCTCTGTGTAATGTGACACCCCTCATCGAGCTCGGCCCTCGAGTGGATGTGGGTCTGAGAGAGAGAGAGAGAAAGAAAGAAAGAAAGAAAGAAAGTTATATTAACGTCTTCTTGAGGCCAAACTTGGCCTATGAGACAAAAACCATGTACAAGTGTAGTAACCCTGTGTAGAAGATAAAATGAAATAAAAAGTATATCGCTACACAAAGCTATATAGGGCTGGAAAAGGCTGGGGAGACGTGGCTTTGACTCTGGAGATAGTGGCCACCTAATACATGGGGGGATCCAAAATGTGAGTAAAATGCCCTAGCTACTGGTGATGGGTGGAGGTGGGTGTAGTATGTGGTACATCGGTGGTGGTCTGAGTGCCTCTTGAAGGAAGACAACCCAGGGGGTGGTGGTACGCCTATGCTCCATCATGTGGTCGTAGGCAATCCTCATGCGTGAGATATCCTCCTGATATAGTCGTGGTCGACGATATCCGCCCATGCGTGGTCGGCGCCATGCTCTCTGTGCTGCTGCCTGGTGTAGCGTGAGCCCTATAGATGGACCTCTCTGATGTAGCTCAACTCGCTGAAAGAACTGCGTAATGGTCTGCTCTGCTGGGTACTCACCCGTGGCTGATGTATGGGCTGTAGTGACCGCTCTCGCCTCTCGTATGCTGCTGTGAGAAAGCGTCCCAAGCGTCTCTGGTCTCCCATAGTCATGCACAGCTGGAATGACTCCTCGATCTGGAACTGTGCTCGTAGGTCTAAGTATGCTTGACATCTGATAACAAAATGCTCCTCACTCTCTACCTCTGTATGGCATATTGGGCACCACCTCTCCTCGGGGGACTCCCCTGGACCTACCCCTCTCAATCTCGAGCTGATGTGATGAAACCCGGAGCTGCCCAATGACGACTCGTAGGTGGTGGGGAAGGTAGGTCTGCATGTATCTCGGAATCTCGATGAAGCCCGTGCCCGATATATGTAGAAAATGCTCGCGGTAGAGAGAGAGAGAGAGAGAGAGAGAGAGAGAGAGAGAGAGAGAGAGAGAGAGAGAGAGAGAGAGAGAGAGAGAGAGAGAGAGAGAGAGAGAGAGAGAGAGAGAGAGAGAGAGAGAGAGAGAGAGAGAGAGAGAGAGAAAGAAAGAAAGAAAGAAAGTCATATTAACGTCTTTTGGAGGCCAAACTTGGCCTATGAGACAAAAACCATGTACAAGTGTAGTAACCCTGTGTAGAAGATAAAGTGAAATAAAAAAGTATATCGCTACACAAAGCTATATAGGGCTGGAAAAGGCTGGGGAGACGTGGCTCTGACTCTGCAGATAGTGGCCACCTAATACATGGGGGATCCCAAAATGTGAGTAAAACGCCCTAGCTACTGGTGATCCACGTGTGATGCGGTCACGTGCTCCTTGAGACATAGAGAAGACCCCTGATGCTGCTGTAAATGTCACTCCAAAGTAAACATATGATCCGACCACCTCAATCGGTCCACTTGCTTTTGTGAACAAACTATGTTTGCGTACCTGTGCTGATGTATGAAAGATCATGGCCTTGGTTTTACCAAGGTTCATAGATAACCCTCTGTGTGTGCAAAAGTCATCTAGGCCATGTAGATGATGCTGTAGACCTTTTGCAGACTCTGAAACCAGTACAATGTCATCAACGTATAGAAGAATATGGACAGTGGACCCACGTACCT
>CM035443.1:505000-515000 GCA_020310875.1 Ceratopteris richardii
ATTGCATTGGCTGAGATTAATTCTCATATGGAATTGTGGCATAAAAGACTTGCCCATACGAGCCAAAAGGTTCTATCCAAACTTTGTAACTTGAAGAAGCTTGATGTTAAAGGCACTAAGCTAAATTTTTGTAATGATTGTCAAGATGGAAAGCAAGTGAAAAGTTCCTATTACTTTGGTGTCTCTCGTAAGTCTTGTATATTAGATCCTGTCCAAGGGTCATGGCTGATTGTTAAAGGCACAAAAAGGGGAACTTTGTATTGCGTGCATGGAAAGGCCTTGTCTGGCAAATTCATTGCATTGGCTGAGATTAAATCTCATATGGAATTGTGGCATAAAAGACTTGGCCATATGAGCCAAAAGGGTCTATCCAAACTTTGTAACTTGAAGAAGCTTGATGTTAAAGGCATTAAGCTAGATTTTTGTAATGATTGTCAAGATGGAAAGCAAGTGAAAAGTTCCTATTACTCTGGTGTGTCTCGTAAGTCTTGTATATTAGATCTTGTCAAGGTGGTAAGGTTCGTAAGGTTCGTAAGGTTCGGTACGCATTCGGTTCGAGAGAAGAACCTTACCCTCGACGTAAGGTTCGTAAGGTTCGTCCATGTATTAAATATTATATATACAGTGTACATAAACACACACACATATATATATATATATATATATATATATATGTATATATTTCAAGATAATATAAAGTTCAAACACAACTAGATTTCTAAACTCTAATTTCTACACCATACACCATAACCATCAACAATTTAACATCACCATCCGCTAAACTTTATGAATAATATCACCATCCACTTCAAATATCACTTCCAAAAATTAAAGTTATAACAATAATCACAACCTCAAGAAACAAAGCAATGAGCATAGCATCCACATAACATGTATTAACTAATAACTATGAACCAAAATGTATGTGAATAATACATGTAACATGAAGCATGAAATGTCTCAAGTCAACCATGAATCCTCATACGAATGTCAAAAACATAATGAAGAAAGGACATCTATGATGCCTGAGTCCACTGCACATAATGACTAATCTATAAAGTATGAACTCTAGATAATAGGATCAATGATCAATCATCAAGCTCCTCATCATCCATCCCCTCCGAAGAAGACAATGATGATGACTCTGATGGAATGTCTCCAATGACAATGACATTCCCATCCTCATCGTACTCTGGCTCGGCAATCGGAGTGAAATCAATGCTATGTGGTGCTATGCCGATATCATCCGCCTCAGGAAGTGGATCTCCTCGTCGTCGAGGGCGCATTTTGCGCCTCCTGCTATACACCGGTGCTGAAGCAACACTCGTGGATGCAATGTCCATCTGAGGCTCAATACCCAATCGACGAGCACGTGCACGTGTCACTCTGCGATCAATACTCTCAAGCTCTAGGTGTAACATGCGATAGATATCCTCCTGCTCGTCTCGAACAACTGCAATCTCGTCCTCTGTCTCCATAGAACTCTCAAAGATGGTAGGAGATACCTATACATTACATAAATGATAAAATAGAAATTTGATAAAATAGAAACTTAAAAGAATGAAGGACAAAAATAAATATATAAAAGAATACCTGTTTTGGTCTATCAGTTTTGGTTTTGAGATCATGCACCAATCTCAAGTTGGCCTTACAAAAGACCAACCTCTCTAATTGTTGTACAGTCAACCTATTCCTCAACTTTGTATGAATGAGAGAATAGGCGCTCCAATTGCGTTCACATGCACTAGAGGAAGCATCCTACACAATGACACATATCAAAATCAATAAGTATTGAAACTATTATGATAATATGAATCAATGTTCAATTATCTATAACAAAAAAATACCTGTGATAAGACTCGTAGAGCATGTGGAGCCATTGAAGGGTGACCATAGCCATAGTGTAGCCACCACTCCAACGGCTCAGCAGTCACCTCCTTGCGCATAGATGTAGTACGTGCATATGCAATGCCCACATTCCCCATATAGCCTGTGAAATCTCTATCAAAGAGAAGCTGATCATCAGGGGACATGATGCGTTGCATGTACTCATCCTTCATCTGTCGTAGTTGGCCTTCCGCCCATAAAGCTGGACTCTTGAAATATGGATACAAGAGTGCCGAAAATCCATGTATGGGTCTAGATAGAAAAGACCAACGATAGTCCACTAGTCGTAAAATATCAGATTTCCTACAAAGTAAAATCAATGTCAAATCTGAATTTTTATATAAATATATTAAGTGAAAGAAACATACATAAATTCCAAACATACATACCTCTCCTGTGAAAGTTCCCTTCCTCGCATGATAGCCTGTCTCATCTGCATAAAGAAATGGTAGACAAGTCCGAGTGTAGAACCCTCTTTGTCCACTATACGGAGCAAGATATAAATGGGCTTCAAAGCAGGCACAAGAGAATCTATGTCCTTCCAAAAGCTCTCATCCAATACTTTCCTTTGCACATAACGTGCAAGCTCTGTCTTAGAGTGTGGTAGGTTTGTCCATCTTCGATCTATGACAGTTACACGCAATGCACCTAAGACTTGTTGAAGCCTACATAACACCACATATATGTAACCGAATCTAGTATCTGCAGGCCGAATCATCTCTATGGTGCTATGAGAGCGGAATATGGATAATGCCAAATGGTTTTTGCGTATAAAACTCACAATGCGTTTGGCATCATTCACAATGGGCTCTATCCAAGGCAGCTTTGCGATATCCTCTAATAGAAGATCTACACAGTGTGCAGCACAAGGTGTCCAAACTATTTTCGGGAATTCATCTTCAATCATTTCTCCCATTCTTTTACAGTTCGATGCATTATCTGTGATAACTTGTACCACATTTTCAGCTCCAACTTCAAGAATGGCGGATTTGATATGTTGAAAGATAAACTCACCCGTAATGCGAACCCCCGCTCTACTAGCATCCACGGCACGGAGGAAATAGGTACCTAGGCAAGATGACACTAGGATGTTTATAATATGGCGTCGACGTGTGTCACTCCATCCATCAGAAATGATGGAACATCCATACATCACCCAGCTTGTTTTAATAGGTTCTAATTGTACCTCAATGCGATCCCTTTCCTCATCCAACATGGTAGTACGCAATCGCTTGTAGTCAAGTCCATACCAATCATCGCATGGACCGACCTGAGCAATGGCTTTCACCATGCGTCTCCATGCCTCGGTACGTACCACATTGAATGCGAGATTGCATTCAATAACACACCTCCCAATTTGTATCTCTGCAGCCTTTTGTCTCTGCTTTTGTAAGGCCGAGGATATAAATGAGGCACTAACACCTTGCCTAGGACGTTGTGTAGGAGGGATGAGGGTGGAGTCACACTCCTCCATACTGGCAACTCTTTGTGATGAAGTCCGACTCCGAGTAGCACTAGTCTCTGAAGAAGGAACCATGTCCTCCATCATCTCGATATCGGCCGCAGCCAAATCACGACGACGTGCAACACGAGCCTCTTGTGCCAAGGAATGCTCACGTATTACGATTTGAGCAACCTCTGGAGGAACTTTATCACAAGCAGAAATGCCCATTCCTCCTAAACCGGACACGTGACGTAAAAGTCTTGTAGTCGTGGTAGAGAAGGACTTCGTGCAATATTTGCACGTCCACTTACGAGTGCCAGAGCCCGAAGTACTTTTAGCATTAGCCAATGAGTGGTTAATAGTATGGGCCACATGGCATTCATGCTTCGAGGCATATTCAATATTGAGGCAAGATATGGATAATGGATTTGACTCTTGAGCACTTGACTCTTGAGGTGAATAGTGATGCAACGAGACCCTCAAGGAAGCTCTTAGCTTAGGCAAGGATTGGAAGGTAGAGCTAAGAGAAGGAAGCTTAGGCTTGGGGCTTAGAGGAGGGGCAAGCTCTTAGCTTAGGGACTTCGAAGGGGAGTCGGCTAGGCTGCGTCGACGTGCGAAGTTGCGAACGGAAGAAGTGAAACGACAAGTGCAGTTAGGGCTCGACTTTCGAGTAAACCAACCGAAAAAATCTGCACAGGCTCGAACCTTACGCATCCGGTTCGAACCGAACCGTAAGTACCGAATTCGTACCGAATCACGAACGGTTCGCGAACCGAATCTACCCTGGATCTTGTCCATTCTGATGTATGTGGCACACCCACCAAATCTATGGGGGGTGCTTTATATTTTATTTCTTTTGTTGATGGTTTTTTTAGGGAGATTTCGGTGCAACTACTCCAATCAAAAGATGAAGCGTTTGCTGCATTTAAGAGATTTCATGCATTTGTGACTACCCAAACAGGTAGAAAGCTGAAATGCTTACGTACGGATAATGGGGGTGAGTTCACAAGTGCTGAATTCAAATTTTTTGGTGAAAATTTGGGCATAAAGAGGTAGCTTACTGTTCCATACAGCCCCTCTTTTAATGGTGTGGCTGAAAGGTATAATCGGACTCTTTGTGAGAGGGTGAGATGCATGCTGTCCATAGCTAATCTCCCAGAAAACTCCCTCATGTTTTTTGGGGAGAGGCTCTTAAAACTGCAGTACATATATGCAATCGATCCCCTCACATGTCTTTGAAAGGTGACATCCCTGAAGAGGTTGTGAAGCTTTTGTACACATAAGACTTGAGTTGAGGAGTAAACTTGATGCCAAATCTATTAAAGGCTTCTTCATGGGATATGGTGAAGAAGGTGAAATGGGTTATAGAATATGGTTACCTCAGCTGAAAAAGGTCATACACAGCCGGGATATTGTTCTTAATGAGGCAAGGCTGCTATGAAATGATGTTGCCTTGAAACATGACCATAAAAAAGGTCACATTTCAGCAAGATCAGCCACATGTTAGGCTTATTTCAGACCCTGAGGATGCACCCATATGTGATGGAGAGTGTTAATCTCCAAAAGAACAAGTTAACCTTGAAGTTAGACCATCTCTATATCAAGATTAACCTTAGACTCCACCAAACTTAGAGATCATTCACCAAGTTATCAGAAAAATTGAATGTTCTGAAAAATTCAACTTCTTCAGAAAGTCTGCTGCAGATTAATCACTCATTGACTAATCAATCCTGTAAAGTTTTTGATAAAACTTTGCACAACACTTCGCCTTAAGGTTGCGCAACTTTACCAAGTTAAATCTCTCAAAAAGATTAAGTACACACTGAGAAATGTGTGAAACACTTTACCTATGTCTGAAAGTGCTTCTCTGCAATGGCGACTTTGACACCTGCAACTTCTTAGCACTGGTTCTCCCAACTCTGAACCCGTTTGATCAAGATCTTCTAGCCATAGATGGCTTACCTTCCAACTTAGATTTTGAGCCCTCACTTGTGTAAAACTTTACACTGGAGACTGAGCAATGATCATTTCATTGAAGATGAAATGTGCGCCAGATTTCTCGACTGTTAGAACATTCTTACATATGAATGTTCCTAATCAAAATTCTCACAGCCTGATTACAATTAACCTCTCAAATTCTAGCCATAGATAGATTAGCTATGGACTTAGATACGTGCAAAAGGATTTCTCAAAAGATTAAACACAGAGGGAGCAGACAGCAAAATATCGGGCGCAAAAATTCTTGATTTCTCAGAAAATTTACATCTAAGTGAGGATGGACAATTCACTCACTCTTCATGTGTCTAATGACACTAATTTCTCTCTTCCTATTCTCAAATCTCTTCTGCTCTATTTGCCCGACATTTTCCAACATATTTATAGATGAATATATACAAGTGTATGACTTAAACAAAGTATAAGTCAGCTAATGTACATATGTGTACAAATCTTTGGGTTTTCTGAATATGTCCTTCCTTCAACCATCTGTCTTTGTTTTCTTCTTGACTCCTTGACTTCATTTCTTCATAATCCTTCAATTGATGATTGTCATGCACCAACAGCTCCCCCTCAATCATTAATTGAGGTTCTTTTCTATCTTCTTTACTCCAGCCATATCCTTGAATCTTTGTAGTTTTGGTCCATCTAGACTTTTAGTCATCATATCTGCAACTTGATCTTTTGTGGGAGTGTGTATGACTTCAATCTCTTTCTCAATGACCTTCTCTCTCAGAAAATGATACTGTATTTCAATATGCTTAGTTCTAGCATGAAATACAGGATTAGCTGCCAAGTATAATGAACTCATATTGTCTCCACAAATAATAGGAGTACTCTGAATCACATCAAAAACTTTCAAAAGTGTCTTTAGCCATATTACCTCTTTTGCAGCTTCCACCATACCTTTATATTCTGCCTCTGTAGATGACAAAGCAACTGTATGTTGCTTCTTGGAACACCATGAAATCAATTTGTCTCCTACATAGCACAAGTATCCATGTGTTGATCTTCTATCATCCACATTACCTGCCCAATCTGCATCACTATATATCTTGATTCTTGTATCTGAAGTAAACCCATAGTACAATCCTTCTTTGAGTGTACCCTTGATGTACCTAAGTACTCTTTGTCCTGCAATCCAATGTTCCTTTCTAGGACAATGCATGAATTGTGAAAGCACACCAACTGCATATGACAAGTCAGGCCTTGTCAATGTAGCATAAATCAAGCTACCAACCAAACTTTGATAGAGTTTCATATCTCTGAACTCTTTTCCTCCAAACCTAGACAATTTATGGTTCACCTTCCAAAGGTGTAGGTGCAACCCTGCAATCTTCCATTTTAAATTTGGTTAGCAAATTTTTAAGATACCTTTCTTGGGTCACATATACTCCATGTTGAGTATAAGAGATCTCCATTCCCAAGAAGAATGATAGGTTCCCCAAATCACTGATTTTGAACTCTTTCTCCATCTGCTTTTTGATCATTTGTATCCCCTTATCATCTGTTCCTGTAAGTATTATGTCATCAACATAAATACACACATAAATGAACCCATCTTCACTTGCTTTGACTAGCAAGCTACTATCTGCCTTTGATGCTTGAAATCCAAGATCATTCAAGAATTTTACAAGCCTATAATTCCAAGCCCTTGGGGCTTGCTTCAACCCATACAAAGCTCTCTTGAGCTTACACTTATAATTTGGACTCACTTGATCTTTGAACCCATCTGGTTGCTCCATGTAGACTTCATCTGAAATGTAACCATTCAAGAAAGCATTTTTAACATCTAATTGAGACAACTTCCAACCTTTACAAGCAGCAATTGCAATGAGTGTCCTGATGGTTGTCATCTTTGCCACAGGACTATAAGTCTCATCATAGTCCACTCCATATGTCTGTGCATACCCTTTCACAACAAGTCTAGCTTTGTACCTAGACACACTTCCATCTGCAAATCTCTTTGTTTTGTAAACCCACTTACATCCAATGATCTTCTGACTATTAGGTTTAGGAACCAAATCCCATGTTTGATTCTCTATCAATGCATCATACTCCTCTTGCATAGCATCTTCCCAATTCTTCTTCCCTTTGGCTTCTTCATATGTAGAAGGGTCTTCATCTGCTTTTACCAAATAAGCATAATCTTTAGTAGTCAAGAATGAAGTGTCATAGCTATACCTTGTAGGTTGCCATTTGTGCCTAGATGATCTCCTAACTTCTGCACTTCTTGAGGTCTCTGGTTCATCACATTCTGGATCAAACCTTGGCCTCTCTTCAACTTCAACCTGCACTTCATTACTCTCACTTTCATCAAGTAATTGAATCTTTGCTTTACCTTTCCTTTGTTCCACTACTTCTTCATCATCTGCATGTACATTATATTTACCTGCATACCAAGTACCTTGCTCATCAAATGTAACATCCTTGGATACAATAAATTGCTTTGTGGATGGACTCCACAACCTGTATCCCATTTGCTTATCATCATAACCAATGAATACATACTTCTCTGCCTTAGGCTCCAATTTATGCCTCAATTGAGATGGCACATATGCATATGCCAAGCATCCAAATATTCTGCAATGATCCAAGGTAGGTTTCTTACCCCACCAAGCTTCATATGGTGTCATACCCTGCAAAGCTTTACAAGGCAATCTATTAACCAAATATGTAGCTGTATTAACAGCCTCAGCCCACAAATAATTTGGGCAATTCTTTTCTTTCATCATGGACCTTGCAAACTCAACAAGAGTCCTATTTCTTCTTTCTGCTACCCCATTTTGTTGAGGAGAGTACCTGCAAGTAACTTCTCTCTTTATACCTGCATTCCACAAATAATCATTGAACTCATTTGAAAAATACTCTCCCCCTCCATCTGACCTTAGTCTCCTCAATTTTTGACCTGTAATCCTTTCTGCATATGCATGATAGTGTTTAAATGTATTAAACACTTCTGACTTTTCCTTAATCACATAAATTGTGATCCACCTGGTAGCATCATCAACATATATGACATAATATCTTGAACCATTTATACTAAAGTCCTTTGAAGGACCCCACACATCTGTATGCACCAATTCAAGTCTTTCTGAATACATAAATCCATGCTTGGAATAGGATTGCTTATGAGCCTTACCTAATTGACATGCCTCACATCTGTATGTCATGTGTTGACCTGCAATGTTAGGCATTCCAAGCACTGAATCATTGTTAATCATTTCTTTGATACCTCTTTCATTAAAGTGTCCAAGTCTTTTGTGCCAAAGATCCAATTCTGACACCTTCTGCTCTCCATATGTGAACATAGCATGTCCAACATTTCCTTGTACCTTCAATGTGAAAAGCCTCCCTTCTTTCTTTCCTGCAATAACTTGTTTATACCCTTGACTAGGGTCTTCCACATAAACTCCATCATTTGTGAACCTTACCTCATATCCTTTTTCCACAATTTGACCTACACTGATCAAATTCTTTGGAATTGTGGGAACATAAAGTACCTTACTCAGAAGAGTGCTCCCATCCTTAGCCTTGACTGAACCAATTGACTTTACCTTATGCTTTGTATTATCACCTGTCTGCACTGTATGATTAATTGCATTATGATCTAGGTCAGTCATCAAAGCAATATTTCCACTTAAATGATTACTACATCCTGAATCAATATAGAACACTCTCATGTCCTCATGTGAGATTTCACATGTATTCATAATGAGAGTCGAATCCTCCTTTTGATCTGATGCATAGTTGTAGTAGGTGCTATTATAGGATTGATTTTGGAAGCTTCTTCCTCCACCTCTTCCAAAAGAATTCCTACCACCTCTACCTCTAAAATTTCCTCTCTGAAATCTACCTCCTCTTGCTCTTTGATTAAAGTTCTGATAATTACCATTGTTTTGATTATTGTGCCAACAATCATGAGATAGATGATTGGTCTTACCACATATCCAACAAGCTCTTGCATTCTCTTTGTTGTTTCTGCCTCTTCCTCTACTTCTGCCATTTCCTTTTCCTCTTATGAAGTTTGCTTGGTTTGAAGTACCTTCTTCTTCACCTGATTGTTGCTTCCCTTTGTTGGCTTTCTTCTTGTCTTTAGAATACATTGCATGACCTGCACTCTTATCAACATCTCCTTTGATATCATTCTCAAAAGTTAGCATATGACCTAACAATTGATTCAAATCAGGAGTAAAGTGATCTAATGAAAGTTCTGTAGATAAAATGAAAGGCTTCCATTTCTCATCTCCTCTTAGCCCTGTAAGTATTTGTCTTACCAATTTGTCTTCTTCAATATCTTCATCCACTGCACCTAGAGAATCTGCAATGTCCTTCATCTTTGTTACATAATCAGAAATTGATTGTGAAGCCTTCTTCTTGAAGGTAGTAAACTCTGCCCATAGTGAAGCCTTCCTTGATTTGGTTGTATTTTGGAAATGCTCTTCCAAAGCATTCCAAATGTCACATGCACTTTCAAGTCCTCTAATGTGAGGAAGCAAATAGTCATTGACTGCCATGTAGATGATGCTTCTTGCTTGAGCATCCTTCTTCATCCAATTCTTCAAATCTGCAAGCTCTTCCCTAGTTGGAACACTAGGATCTCTGAATTCTGGCTTTTCTTCATCTCCTGTGATGTATCCTATCAGATCTTTGCTCATTAGGTGAGCTTCCATC
>CM035443.1:522500-547500 GCA_020310875.1 Ceratopteris richardii
TTAAAGAGCTGAGTCCTGGGCCTGTTGCTGATTTTCTTGGGCGATTTTTTTTGAATTTTACCCATCAATATTAGCTTATATGACTGTATGGCTGATTATAGTCCTTTCAAATCAAGCCGTCCAACAGAGCAATCAAAGACTTTCGAAATTTTGTGATAAAAGGAGAAATTTTGTGATAAAAGGAGAAACAGAGGAAATGCCTCTTATTGAGTAAAGATGACTACACCCTAATGGAAAAACGCTGAAGATAATGTTCACCATGCTGCGACTCTAAGGTCTTCGTATCTTTAGGTCACCCATTTTCTAGAACAGCCCACGGGTGGGATTCTGCATCATGACTTTCTTTCTTGGGATGTGTGTGTTGTCTATACTTACAGCTGTGCGATAGCTACACATCAGACTGCACGTAATAACGCCAACTATGCCTTTCCTTGAGTTCGTGTCAATTACAAGTCCATTTCTTGGCTGGGCATGGCATCTAAAGGTCTTTTATTTTAGTCTTTCCGCATTCAACAGCAAATTAATTACATAACGAAGCTCTCCTTCACTTCAGCTTTCAGTTTGTCTCTTTAAATTTCCTTGTTCCAAGGATGTGAATGGAACTACGTTCCATTTAAGGGCAATTCATATGAAATTTTGATCATAACACATGCATGATCTTCGGCACAAAGAGCCATTGTAAAGCTTCAAGGATGAATTCAATGTATTCAAGTTCTTGAGCTATGCTTTCTTTTCAAATTTGAAGTTGGACATTGTAAAGCTTCAAGGATGAATTCAATGTATTCAAATTCTTGAGCTATGCTTTCTTTTCAAATTTGAAGTTGGACATTGTAAAGCTTCAAGGATGAATTCAATGTATTCAAATTCTTGAGCTATGCTTTCTTTTCAAATTTGAAGTTTTATTAGCTGTATCTAGAGTCAAACATCAATGATATGCAAGACAGTCCGGTGTTTGATGCCTTCAGTTCGATGCACGTAAGGTGTGATGACCAAATGATATCCGAAGGTAAGGTGCATTGTTACATATTCCCATATATTCATAAGAATCTACTATATAATATATACATATATATTATACATGTTAAAACTTACAAATAAGAAATTACAATCAGCGGATGTGCCTTGTACTCTTAGGCAGATGGCTAGGGTTCAAGTCCCGTCTAGGGCTGGATGCCTCAATGTTCCCCAAGATGGGTGCCTCTACCTTAGGAGGTCGGGTGTGTGTGTCTTTCCAATTCATTGTACTCTCAAAAAAAAGAAAAAGATTTACAATCAATAATCACAATTCATAATATGTATTATAATTTGTTAATTATCACTCAATGTTTAAGAATCTATTTTCAAAACACAATGTAGATAAGAAGAAATATATGAAATCTAATAAATATGAAATAAAAAACATACATATATAAATCCAAAAAGTAATATGATACATGATACATCTAACATCAATGATCAATGATCATAGATGGTAAGATAAACATCTGTCAAAACATATGAATCATCGTGTCTAATGTCATATATGTTAGAGAGTGGGCATGAGATGATGAGCGTGTTGATATATTTTGGTAGTGATGTTTGTGAACACACTTAGGACAATTGGGGTACGTTTTTCCCTCTTTAGGAGGTTTTTTCCTCCCAAGCTTGTATATACACCTATAACCCCAATGGATCACTTATCTTTGCATATTCTCTTGGTAATACATTTTGCATTTTGTTGTGCTCCAAGCTTCTTCGTCTTCCTCCTTGTGTTATTTGTGTACTTTTGTAGACCTTGAACTCCAACAATTGGTATCAGAGCAATTCACCGCTTCATCTAGGGCATTGTTGACACCCCTTTGGTCAGAGTATGAGAATAGCACAAAAGCTGGTGAGCATCCTCACAATGATTAAAACTTCAAAATAACTTTGCTATGAGGCATTGAAATTTTGATTTGAACTCGTTTTTGCGTAGGAGTGCAATATAATAGTGATTTTGCAAGCAATTTCGTCATTTTGTGTCAAACATATACATAGGTTTCAGCTTGCCAATACAAGTGCCTCGAAGTCTATTACAGGTTTAGTAGCGCTCGAGTGCATGTTTTAGTTCACCTTTTCGAGATATAAACATTTTTTTGCATCGGGGTATTTAATCACTGATTATGACTGAAAGAAATGATGTATTCCATATGTTAGCAATTGAGGATAAGTAGGATGATACTTTTTACTTATTGTGGATGTATATGATGCGTTATGTAAAAGGGTTGTGGAATATTGTGTAGGGTGTTGAAAAACATCCTATTATACTTGTAAATATAGTTATGGAAGATGATGTAGATTGCGTTGAAGATGATTATCTTCAAAATCCTATTCATTATTGTGTTTCTGTTGCATCTACTAGAGAGAAACTTCATTGGGATGTAGAGATTCTTAGGCATATTTATAGCTTTGTATATTAAACGTGCCATTATTACTCACATTCGCTCTTATAAAACAACAAAGGGTGCTTAGATATACTTACCTATACTAGGCAAGATCCCAAAACAGTTGGAGAGTGAGCATATGAACGAAGGAGATTCGATGGACATGTTTTTGACAAAGATCAAAGATTTGAAGGAGTAGTTGATTTTTGTTAATGAAGTCTTCTCAGATAGTTCACTTGTGCATATTGTTCTTAACGATCTTCCTGATTTATATAAAAGTTCTATGTATACTCTTTGATTGATGATGAAAGGCAATCCAAATGCCTTAACATGTGATAATTTAGTCTCTGTTTTTGTTTTAGGAAGATTAACCTAGGTAGAACAGGTCAATTATGCATGTTGTAGATCAAGTTTTCTTAGATAGTAAGAAGGGGAAATGTAAATGGAGCTTATCTACTAAGCAAAACTCTACCAATGTTGCACAATCGAAGAAGGAAGACAAAGATGAGAAGAAAATCGAAAAAGATGAGAAGAAAACAAAAAAGCAAAAATAATTTTGCAAATATTGTAAGGGAAATGATCATGTCATAAAGAGTTTTCCAAAATTGGCTTCCAAAGAGGCAAAGAAGAAAGATGCTACAATAGTTGTTATAGAAGTCTCTACACTTAAAACAGTTTTTGTTAATCTTATTTAGAATGAGGAATGGGCATTTACTACTCTTTGTAGCTATGATCCATTTGCTCATGAGTAGTGTACGTCTAGAGAACACTTAGATGTTTGGTACTTTGATAGTAGGGCAACCAAACATATTACCTCAGAACAAAATTTCTTTAGTTCACTTGAGCTTATCCCTATAGGGAATAATGTCACATGCACTAGCAAGTCTTATAATATGGTAGTTGATAAGATTATTCTAACTACTATTGATGGTTGTTTTTTCACATTGTCAGATGCTTTGTATGTGCTAGGGATCAAGAAACATTTGTTGTCAGTTTCAACATTAACCAAGATTGGCTTGGTTGTCAAAATTATGATGATAGATGTATATTCCATGATCTCATAAATGGGCATGTTATTATTGCTTTTGGCGTTTTTTTATCATGCATTGTACAAGGCCATCTCAGATGCAAAGCTTTGGCATGCATACTTTTGTCATCTAAATTTCACTAGTTTCTTACACCTATAAAAATATGAAATGACGTCCTCTTTGCCCAAACTTGAGGCACCTTGTAAACATGCCTGTGAAGATTGTATTTTGGGCAAAATAGAGCATTCCTCCTTCCGAAAAGATGGTTCCATTCGAAGTGCTCATAAATTGCAGCTTGTCCATAGCAATGTATATGATCCTATGCAAACACCTTCTTTTGGGAACTACCTTTACTTCTTGACTTGTATTGATGATTTCTCTAGGCACGCATGGGTGCATCCATTGAAAGCAAAGTTTGAATTGTTTATGTGCTTCAAACAATTTTTTGTTTTGGTTGAAAATTTATCAGTATGTAAATTAGACACCCTTTGTTTTAATCGAGTGATGAAATACATGTCTTCTGATTTTAATGCATTTTTGGTTAGGCATGGGATAAACATCAATGCACAATGTCGTATAAATCTCAACTAAATGGAGTTGTTGAGAGAAAGAACATGTCTCTCATGGAGATGGCGAAGTGTATGGTCAAAAGTCAAGCTTTACCACATAGCTTTTGGCTTAAGGTTGTTATGTGTGCAACATATGTACTTAACATGTGTCCCATCAAAACATTGCAATCGATCACTCCATGAGGCTTGGCAGGGTTACAAGCCATGTGTTGCTCATCTATGTTCCTTTGGTTGCCTCGCATATGCACTAGTCCCTAAATGACAATGAGCTATGACACTCATGTGTCCAGTGGTTTTTGCTTCATGCATAATAGTTGATGCATATCTTGGTCGAGCAAGAAGTAGCCTATTGTGGCCACTTCGAGTTATGAGGTTGAGTATAGGAAAGCTTTCACAGGGTCTGTTGAGTGTGTGTGGCTCACACACCTTTTGGTTGATTTGGGTGTTGGTCAGTCTTCATCCACCACCATCTTCACTAAGGGTCAGAGCGCATTGGCAATTATGAGGAACCTTGTGTTTCATGCTGACACTAAGCACATTCAGATGCACTATCATTATGCCATGGAGATGTTCTTTGCTGGAGAGATCAACTTGGTATATGTGCCAACATAGGATGACATATGTGCCAACATAGGATAATGTTGTGGACCTTTCACAAAGGCTTTACCTAGGGAGAATTTTAAAGCTTTAGCTTGGGCTTACTTCCTTTTGTGGATTGTTCTCTTTCCACATATCTTGGCACTTATACATGAGTGCAAACTCCTTGCACACCGCATCACTCATGGGGTGGATTTGTTGATATATTTGAGTAGTGAGGTGTGTGAACATGTTTAGGATCGCCGGGTACCTTTTTCCCTCTTTAAGAGGTTTTTTCCCCTTGGTTTGTATGTATGCTTATAACCCTATAGGGTTAGTTATCTTTGTACATTCACTTGGTAATACATTTTGTATTGTGTTGTGCTCAAAGCTTCTTCTGCCTCCTTTTGCTATTCATGTGCTTCTAGAGATCTTGAACTCCCAAAAAAGTCTAGACTCTATATCTTCTCTAGATCATTTATGCCAAAGGACTCCTCTAATAATGAAAGAGAAATATCACCTGTGATAATTATATTCCCTTCATCGTCATACTTTTGGTCCTTAGTAAGAACCGTCTCTGCAAACTCATCATGCACTCTAGCATGCTCAATAATATCAAGCTCTACCTCTGATACAATAATTTAACCCCTATGTTAAGGACACATTTTCTATCTCCTAGTATAAATTGGTGCCATACTCGTAGATGGACCCAACTCTCTAGGCGGATCTCTCTAATGCATGGCGGTAGCACGTATTGGTGTTCTCGTAACTCTTGTGTCGATGATCTCAAGCTCTGCATGAAGCATCCTATAAATATCATCCTACTCATTGCAAATTGATGTCTTTATGCTTTCCTTTTATGGTAAAGCACTCTCAAAATCAATAGGTGAAGTCTCCAAAAAACAAACATTAAATTTTATGAATGATATAATTTATCACATAAAAATAAGCTAGCAAGTATTTAGAAAAATTATAAATTATAACTAGCAAAAATAGTACTTGCCTCGTACCTTTAAGTGATAGTAATGTACATAAAAGTTGTAACTTGGCCTTACAAAAGATCGTACGATGTAATTCCTCCCCACTCAAATAGTTACAAAGCTTGGTGTAAGCTAATGAGAATGCACTCCAATTTCGTTCATAAGGGCTTGTAGAGAAATCTTGCAATTATTATTGATCATTAAACATTATTATCCATGAACATTGGATTATAGTTACGTAACAGGTTATAAATCACAAATAATAAATCAATTTTCAATATATGATATACCTATGATAATGCCCTTGAGCATGTATGGTACAATTCAAGGGTGATTATAACGGTAATGATTCCACCACTCAAGAGGTCTACACTTGACATCTTTCCTCAATGAGGTGGATCTAGCACAGGTAATATCAATATTCCCCATATTGATTGAAAACTCACTATCAAATGCCACTTGCCCATCAGGATCCACAATGCACTCCATGTATATGGGAAGTTGATCAAGTGTCCATAGATGAAGTGGCCTCTCCCATCTGTGTGTACCTATGATATGAAAGACCAAGTTTGAATCCCTCCATATTTACAAATCATAATAATATATGGATCGATTGCAAGACATACATAATATGTGAAATCTATGCTCAAAAGTCGATGTGGAGAATCTTTCACTACACAGGCATAATATCTGAAATCTATGCTCAAAAGTCGATGCGGAGAATCTTTCGCTACACATGATTTGTTATCTTTGTATTTCCTTTCACTATGCTCGCTTCGAGGATCTGCAACCATCATGCATTATGCATCCATGCATAAATGTAGTTTAGCAAAGACATGGTAAACGTAGCCAAATCGGGTGTCTCCTATATGAATCAACCCTCTCTCACTATGACTCCAAAACATAGACAATGCTTGGTGATTCTTATGTATGAAAGAAGTCACCTGCCTTGCATCACTAATCATGGGAGAGTCAAGGGAGCTTCTTTATATCTTCGATCAATAAATCTAAGCAATGTGTAGAGCTTGGACTCCACATAATGCTAGGAAACTTGGTGTCTACCAAGTCTCCCATTCTCTTATAGTTTGAGACATTATTGGTGACAAGTTGTGCTATATTTTGCACGCTGATTTCCTCAATGGAACTTTTAATTTGCTCACATATGAACTCTCTAGTAATGCATATGCCAACATGTCTATAATCAATGGCCCTAAGAAAATAAGTGCCCAAACAACTAGAGACCATTATGTTTATGATAGGGCAAGGTCAAATGTCAACTCTATTTTATCGGATAGAATGGAAAAATAATATGGCTATCACCCCCAATCAAATGGGTTCTAGATGTTTCTCAATTATCTCTTTCTCTTTTATGAGCATATAGGTACGCAATCTCTTGTAATCAATCTCATGCGAGTCATCGAAAGGGCCTACTTGAGCTATTGTTTTTACCATTCTCTTCCATGCATCTGTGCGGACAAGATTGATGGAAATGTTGCACTTATATATGCAGTGATCTATCTCTATGTCAACCACTCTTTGGTGTTGCTTCTGCAAGCTAATGGACACATGAGTGGATTGAAGAGAGGATTGTGATGCTCTGAATCTTTGAGATGATTTTTCTTTTAAGGGAATAGACTTTTCATTCTCATCACATTGAGAAGAGGTTCCACTTCTCAATGTGCTATAACTAAGTCATGTATCTTGAACTTCCTAAAGTATATCCTCAAAAGTGTTGAGATATCAAGCTCAACATGTGATGATCCAGGATGACACGTACCAGTTTTTCGTTTCTCTGACATGTATAGTGGTCTTGCCGGTATATGTCAGGGATACTTCATTGAGCTTTATTAGATTTATCTATCGAGAGTGATGGCACATTTGTTCCTTGCCAGCTCATTCATTCGTGGACATTAGGTTTTTCCTTATGTACTGATCTTTATATATTGCACTTGTATTGTTGTTTTTAGGTCATTCTTGTACATTCCTTTTTATGTAATAGAAGAAGAAGAAGAAGAAGAAGAAGAAGAAGAAGAAGAAGAAGAAGAAGAAGAAGAAGAAGAAGAAGAAGAAGAAGAAGAAGAAGAAGATCATTATTCCTTGCCTCAATCTGTGTGTGTGCTTCTCCATGAGAGTGAGAGTGTGTGTGTGTGAGCTCTCTTCCTTATCTCCTTCCTCGTGACAAAAAACTGCAATGAATTCATGATGATAAACTACTTTAGCATCTTGAGCAAACTTATGCCCTTTGCACACAACTTTTGGAATCTCTTGTGGGACTTATGTTCACTCATCGATTTTGAATCCTCCTAGTCCAGATAGATGTGTAGTTGTGGTACAAAAGCACTTACCACAATACTTACACATCCATCTCCTCTTACCACAATTAGATTGATTAGTATTCACCAACTCATTATTGGTGGTATGGATACTCCATAATGGTGAAATACCATGAGGCATGGTGATACTTGGAATTTTTCTCTCCCTCTCAATGTATGTATGACTTTAATTGATAGGTTGAAACTTGAGAGCTCTCTTATGTAGCAAAACAATGCGAGAATGTCCCAAAGTTGTAAAATAGTGGCAATCCTTATTTTAGGACTTAGCAAACATGAGGAAACAATTTATTACATCATTGGAAAGTACTCTTTGAGAGATTTCTTGGGATATATAATGTTGTACTATTTGGTTCTATGTTGATCCTCAAAAGTTAAACCCTAATTATGCTTTTGAACATGTTTTTCATGTTGTTTTAACCAAAAGCAAGCCAAAAGTATCCCAAAAGCTGAGTGCCTTCTACCAAAAGCTAGTGTCTTGCGTTTTTTTTGGAGGCATGTGTTTTCTTTAGAGGTCATATCATCATTTTATAAGGACAAGCTCATTAGCCACCCTCATAACAGTCAATCTAGCATTCATTATGTGGATGTTGATTTTGGAGAGTAGTACCTACTTTAGAGATTCTTTTTGTGTTGATGCTATACCAAGACTTGGACTATTGCTTCAACACTAGGAGGAACTATTGTTGTTGCTCTACATGAGAGGAGACTTAATTTATTTTGAGCATTTGTTTCTTTGACTAATTGGAGTAGTCTTTATCCTCATTTTTTGCATATATCCACTTCCATTGAACCTCTTAGAAACTTGTAACTCTAAAGGATGTTAGTTACCAAATCTTTAGATTTAGCTACATTCTATTTTTGTATCATAAACATTGTTAGATTTATTTTTGAATAGGACAAGATAGAATATCCACTTGGGTAGAATTTAAGATCATATTTTATAATAACTTTGTTCATTTAGTGTGTATTTTTCTTGCAAAAAATACAACTCAATGTGCAAGAATATACATATAAGTATAGAGACATCTTGCTGAAGATTCCAGATCAGGTATGTTGGGTTGTAGGGTCTGCACACATTTTATCTTGTGCATATGAACCGTTGTTTGCTCATAAAAATACCCTTTATTGTATTCCATGATGGTATGTGGGATATGGGGTTTGGCATACTTCTGAGAGTTTGGATGGATAATTATGTGATAAAGATAGACTACAAGGAGGTATAGTCTGCATCTTCTTTGTGCTCACCATCTGGTTAATATACCGTCATTATAAGCCCATAGGATATGACTTTTATCTATTCATGTGTGCATGTTGAAAAATGAGTTAATGCTTGAAGAACATGTTTGATTGGGAATTTGTGCCATTTTTACAATCTAGTTGGAGGACTTGATAGGAACGTGCACTCTATCGAGACTTCCACAAGCTACACTCGATGGAGTAATGCAAGAAGGGCCCTGCTACTTTTGAAGGGCATGAGGTACTTGTGAGTGTGCAATATTGATGGAGGCAAGAAACCAGATGACTTTGGATCACCACGGAATAGGGGAGATTGGAATCTATGCAGTAGGGAAGTATGATTTGTGTGGGATGTGTGATTGCGCAATTTAGGGATTGAGCCCACACCTTCACCATCATTCTTTGATTATGATAGAGTCGGATTACACCTTGTAGGTCTTGCTATCTGATTGTGCCCTCTCAACACTGATCTAGTTGTCATGAGAGGGAGGTTGATGCTCATTCTGTGAAAATACTGTTTGACATAAGCTCAAAACACAATGTTATTAAATCTTCTTTGGTGAAGAAATTAAAGTTAAAGAATAATCCATTTGAGTACACCTACAAGGTAGAGTTAGCAAATGGAAAGGGATCTGAGACTTGGGATTGACAAGTTGTCAGCTTATGAGTCCAGATTCAGACTTCTAAAGATGACCTAGATTTCAAGATCATGAGGCTAGATAGATTTGATCACGTTCTCAGTAAACAATGGCATGCAAGTAAAAAGTGCATTATCTATTTTTGGACTCATGTGTATCAGTTCTATCATAATGGTCGTTGCATCACTATTTGTGAAGATCATGATGTTCAAAAATATAGATGGATGTCTATCTCTACGATGGTAAAGGTAGAATGTAAATAACTTTATTTCTTGTATTTTGAACATAAAGAGTTGTTATCTTTATGGATTCAAACTAGTTTAGAAACTCAATTAACTTCTAAAATGAATATTGAAATTCAACACTTGTTTCTTTTAGAATTGCCTACATATCTTCTACCTCGTAGAAAAGTGGAGCACATGATCAAGCTAGTACCATGAGCTCATCCACTAGCCAGAGAGTTGCATCACATGAGTCTACAAGAGGAGGTAGAAGTATGTTGTACAATCAATGAGTATCTTGAAAAAAGACTTATCAGATCAAGCTATTCACTTTTTGCCGCCCCTGTACTTTTGGTTGGCAAAAAGATGGATCATTCAGAATGTGTATGGAGTATGAAGCTTTACATAAAGTAACAATAAAGCATATATATTTGATGCCTTTCATCAATGATATTCTAGATGCATGAGGAGGTTTTATTGTATATGTTAGGATAGACTTAAAAAGTGGTCATTATCAGATGAGAGTTAAGGATGATGATATATTTACGACAAATTTTTGTACTAGATTTGATCATTATGAGTATCTGCAATGCCTTTTCGTTTAACAAATGTTTCAACTACTTTTATGATGCTCATGAATGATATGTTTTGTCCTTTTATTGGTCAGTTTTTAGTTGATTTTGCGGATGATCCGTTGCTTTAGAGTGAAAGTTTCAAAAAACATGAATGCCATTTATGTACAATTTTCAAGATGTTGGATGAGAATATTTTCTATGTCAATCCAGAGAAGACATAGCTATGTTTATCTGAGGTTGAGTACTTCAAACATATAATTTCCCAGATGAAATGAGAATGGATCCACTAAAAATTTCTATGATCCTCAGTTGGCCGATTCCTCAGAATGAGCACTAGTTACGATTAGGATTATTGTGCTTCTATAAAAAATCAATTGCCAGCTATTCACACATAGCTATGCCATAAACAAATTTATTGCAAAATAGCCAAAGGTTTGAGTGGGCTAGTGCATAATAGCAAGTTTTTGATGCATTGGAACAAGCAATTTCAAGTGCCCTATTTTTTTCTAGTGGTAGATCCACAAAAACCTTTTGAGTAAGCAACTAATGGTAGTGGTATCGCAATGGGGAAAGTTTAAAAGTATACACATGTCATTCACACATTGAAGTATTTATGTTCCTAGCTTGAGCTTTGGAGGAGAGATGCTAGATGGGATGAGCTAATGCGATAATTTCATAAGGAAGTTCTATATAGAAAATGCAAGATCAATACAATTGTAGATGCATTGTCATGTATTTTGCATCAGATTAACAGTGATCTAATTCAAGAAATCAAAGATTCACAAATTGATGATGACTATTGCTAGTCCATAATTAATAAGTTCTCAGATAATAATGAGAATAAGGCATTCTCTAACTCTCAAGTTGAGCAAGGTTTTCTCAAAAGAAAAAGAAAGATTTGTTTGCCTAATTCCTAAGAAGGGAAGTTCAGAAAAGAAGTCATTTTCAAGAACGATGATGTACCTTGTGTGCAACATCTTGGTATTGAGAAAACTTTACAGTTGATTAGACACACTTTATGGAAGCCAAATATGGTTAGATATGTAAACAATCATGTAAGTCAATGTTTTAAATATCAAGTGAATATCATGTAAGTCCTCAAGGTCTGCTACAACCATATTGGAGTTAGACGTCTGCGGAAGCACACGAACAACACAAGGAAGAAGAAGAAGCTTGGAGTACAACACACAATACTGAATGTATTAATAGAGAATGTACAAAGATAAGTAGCCCTTTAGGGCAATAGGCGTATATACAAGCCGGGGAAAAAAAACCTCCTAAAGAGGGAAAAAAGTGCCCTGACGGTCCTAGAGTGTTCACACACATCACTACCTAAATATATCAACAAATCCCCCCTAGGAGTGATGCGGTGAACAGGGAGCTGGCACTCATGTATAAGAAAGTGCCAAGCTATGTGGAAATCACTCCACAAAAGGAAGTAAGCCCAAAGCTTTGCAGAAAGCTTCAAACTTCTCCCTAGGCAGAGTCTTCGTGAAAAGGTATGCAATGTTCTCCTGTGTGGGCACATATGCCAAGCTGATCTCCCCAGCAGAGAACCTCTCCTTGACATAATGATAATGCACCTCAATGTGCTTAGTGTGAGCATGGAACACAGGGTTCCTCGCAACTGCCATTGCGCTCTGACTATCAGTGAAGATGGTGGTGGCAGAAGACTAACCAATACCCAAATCAGCCATAAGGCGTCTGAGCCACACACACTCAACAGTTGTTGTGAAAGTTGCCCTATACTTAGCCTCACAATTGGAAGTGGCCACAGTAGGCTGCTTTTTACTCAACCAAAATATACATGAGCTACCAAGCATGAAGCAAAAGCCACTAGTGGACACACGAGTGTCATAGAAACCAGCCCAATTAGAGTCAGAAAAGCATGCAAATCTGGCGGTAGTGATCCCCCCCGGGATAAAACAAACTAAGTAGTCGGGTACCACTGAAAGATGCACTTAACCGCCTGCCAATGCTTGACTCCTGGGCAATGCATAAACCTGCTCATCTGTGAGACAACAAATTGAATATCTGGCCGAGTAATGCATAAGTAAATCAACCATCCAACAACTTGCTGATAGAGAACAACATCAAATGCATCTCCAACATCATGAAGACTCATTCGTAAACCTGTTTCCATAGGAGTGGCAATAGATTTACAGTCTTCAAGGCCAAAACACTGTAATAGTGTGTCAATATATTTTTTTTGACACAAAACCATTCCACCATCAACGTGCATAAAATGAATGCCTAAATAGTGATGCAAATGCCCCAAATCAAACATCTCAAATGAGGCATGCAAATCAGCAATTGCACACCTAGTTTTCATGCCCTTTCTGCACAAAGCCATGTGGCTGAAAAACATACACTTCTTCATGCAAGTCACCATTCACAAATGCAGTTTTAATGTCCAACTAATGTACATTCCAACCATGATGAGCTTCAAGTGCACAGATGCTCCGAACAGTAGTCATACAATATGTAGGTGCAAAGGTTTCATCAAAATCAGTGCCTCTTTACTCTGCAGAACCCTTTGCAACAAGCATAGCCTTATACCTATCAATTGTACCATCAGGTTTACGCTTTAGCTTGTGTACCCACTTAGTGCAAATGGCCTTCTTGCCAGGATGCAAGTCACATAAAGAACAAGTACCATTCTTCATTATAGCATCATATTTAGATTGCATAGCAGCCATCCAATTTTTTAAATTTTGTGCTTCATCAAACGAAACAGGCTCACTCTCATCACAAAGACTAGATGCAGCCATAGCATAGCAATCTGATGCAAAAGAGGCACTATGAGAGCCTGAACAAGTACGATATGATAGAGGTGCATCTAATTTGCTGTCACACAAGCTCTACACCAGCCATTTTGGCATAGTTCTTGCCTGCTCAATATCAGCTCTCTCATCAATAAGTGCATCATGTAAATTTGCATCATCACATGAAGCCTGCAAAGGCTGAGGAGTTGCCTCATTAGGACCAGCACTAGACTGTCCACCTGTAAAAAGAGGTAGCAAAGTATCATACATGTCTTTGGAGCTAACAGATGTCTCCTTAGTACATGAAAGCAATGGTTGAATAGCATCTTAAAAAAAACAACATCACGGCTAACCAAAATGCATTTAGTCTGTGGATGATACAGATGATAGCCTTTACTTTCAGAACTATACCCAACAAAAATAAATTTTACTGCTTTATCATCCAATTTTCTACGATGTTGTTCAGGCACTAATGCATATGCCAAATAACCAAAAACACACAGATGAGCAATAGATGGCTTGCGGTCACGCCAAGCCTCATATGGAGTGATAGAGTGCAGCGCTTTAGTGGTGTTGGGAAAGATGGATTGATGCTCCAAGAGATTGAGTAGGTACTGCCAAAACCTGGTTTGTATCAGCCCTCTTTTGCTTCAGACTTGATAAGTGAACCTCCTTAGCTTTCCAATGATACCATAAGATTACCTACGTACTTTGGAAGTGATGTGTATAATGATTGAATCAAAACAGATAACTTTGAAACTCACAATCTCAAGAAAACCTTCTATTTATGTCTTGACACCTGCTGGATCTTTTGCTTAGTATGACCAGCACAGTAGGAATCGGAAAAATTCCTTTTAGGGGTATCTAATTAGCTTATTAATCTAACTATTCCAAGGGGAATGAAGTCAAATGATTGACTGTGCTTAGAGAAATCAATTTAGCAAATAAAGCTATTCCCCCGATTTTTTAGGACTGTAGCAGACATTGATCAGTGATCACCTCGACACTGATTTCTCTAAAATGGCTGAATAGAAACTCTTCAAACTTTGGCAGCATGTAGATAACTTCAAGCTGAATCCAACAAGCTTTGAATAACTAAATATGATGGATAAATGACCGAGATATGCACTCCACAAGTTGACAGACTTTTGAGTATACTAACAGAGAACTCAGAAATGAACAATGTGAATGTATGTATTAATGAACACTTGTATACAACTCCATTGGCATGAATGTCATTGCCTAATGGTGTGGATAGGTGTGGGCTAGAGTGTAGGCCTCACACACACTCAAAATCAGTAATGAGAAGCTCAGGAGTGATGAGTTCTACCCGCGACTTTCCATGTTCATTTTTATAGAGAGTGAGTAAAAATTTGAATTCAAATTCAAACTTTTGGCTCCCTATGATCAAGCTCCTATATCGTAGGAGATATTCCTTCAATCAAAGAGCTAAATTTTTCCACGAATTCCTTTTGGTAGGTGTTTACAAAAGATTCCATGTCAATTCGACTTTTACAAGAGATAAAGTGGTAATAAACCACTAGCTCTAGTTCCTATGCTTCTTCACTTATGTAGGGTCTTCAAAGTATCTTCCAAGCCAAATGTGTAGGCTTGTGATTTACACCAACAAGTGGGACACCTGTTTAGTACATATGTTGCACACATGACAACCTCAAGCCAGAAACTATGTGGTAAAGCCTAACTCTTGACCATACACCTCGCCATCTCCATGAGTGACCTGTTCTTTCGCTCAACAACTCCATTCTGTTGAGGTGTATACGACACTGTAAAGTGGTCTTTTATCCCACGTTCAGCCAGACATAGGACCACAGATAGAAGTCACGAAGTAAAGATAATTCCCAAAAGAAGGTGTCTACATAGGACCACAAACATCACTATGTACAAGCTGTAATTTTTGAGTAGCCCGAACTGAGCCATCTTTTGGAAAGGACGAATGCTTCATTTTGCCCAAAATACAACCTTCACAAACATGTTTTTTAGGTACCTCAAGTTTGGGCAAAGAGAACACCATTTCAGATTTCTATAGGCATAGCAAAGTAGCAAAATTCAGATGAGCAAAGCGTGCATCACAAAGCTTTGCATCTATCATAGCCTGAGAATCATTTACTACACATGCCAAATCATTTACAGATCTTTCATAGTCAATAAATTTCACAAATAAGCCAATCTTGGCTAATGCAGAAACTAATAGTTTCTTCTTGATCCTTGGCACAAATAAAGCATCTCACAAAGTGAAAGAACTACCATCAGTAGTAGTCAAAATGATCTTACCAACTTCCATATCTGCAACAACCATTCCAGCCTCTTTCTTATTTGCCTCTTTAGCAGCTAGTTTTGGACAGTTCTTTATGATATGATCATTCCCTTTATAGTACTTACAAAACAATTTCTACTTTTCTGATTTCTTCTCATCTTTATCTTCCTTCTTTGAATATGCAGAATTAGCACATTTCTGCTTACTAATTGAAGAGCTCCATTTTCCTTTGCCCTTCTGACTAGCCAGGAAAGCCTGATCTGCAACTCACATAATGGACCTGTTCTGCCTGGATTGATCTTCTTGCAACAGAACAGAGACTAACTCCTCAAATGATAAGGCATTTGGATTGCCTTTCATTATCAACCGAAGAGTAGAAGCAAAGCTCTGATATGAATCAGGAAGACCATTAAGAACGGTGTGCACAAGTGAGCTATTTGGTATAACTATCTGGTATAACCTCATCATCAGAAATCAACTGTTCCTTCAAGTCTTTGATCTTCGTTAGGAAACAGTCCATAGAATCACCTTCATTCATGTGCTCACTCTCCAATTGTTTTCAGAGGTAAGCAACACGAGCCTCATTCCTAGCTTGGTACAAGGTGGTAAGTGTATCCCAAGCATCCTTAGCTATTCTGCAAGAGCGAATATGAGGAATAATGGCACAGTTGATAGACAAAGCTATCAATGCATGTGCCTGGGCATCTCTACCATCCCAGCAAATCTACTCTGCAATAGGTGCAACAGAAACCACAACAGTTGCATTCGACACCTTCTGCATTAGCTTCAATACCTGCAATTGTAATAGTTGCAGGTGTGATATGATATTTTTCGACATCCTGTACAATGTTCCACAGTCCTTTTGCAACCAACACATGTCGCATCATGTAAGCCCATAATGGGTAGTTGGTACCATCCAACTTATCCTCAATAGCCAACATATGGAATACATCACTCCTTTCAGCCATGGTCAGTGACTAAAATACCTTGATGCAGAAAATTGACTGTATCTCAAAAAGTTGAACGGAACTGCCCAGATGAGTTCTGCTAAACTTGTAGCAGAATTTGAGATGCTTGTACTAGCAAACAAAAATAGGTATATACCTTTGGCACAAAAAGACAAAATAGCCTACACAGGCATTGCAATAGTGCATTTGGAGGCCGAAATGAGCTCAGATCGCGATTTTGGCACCACAGAGAGAAGTGGTTTTGATCTCGAAAACACGTTGAGTATGCTCACCAAAATTCATGCGATTCTAAGATTGCAATCGGAGGAGTGTCGAAGGCACCCTAGATGAAGCGACGACCTGCTTTGATACCAATTTTTTGGAGTTAGATGTCTACAGAAGCACGCGAACAACACAAGGAAGAAGAAGAAGCTTGGAGTCATAGTACTGAAGGAAGTTAGATGTCACAGTACTGAATGTATTACTAGAGAATGTACAAAGATAAGTAGCCCTTTAGGGAAATAAGCGTATATACAAGCCGGGGGAAAAAAACCTCCTAAACGAGGAAAAAAGTGCCCCGACAGTCCTAGAGTGTTCACATACATCACTACCTAAATATATCAACAAACCATTAGAAATACTGCAATATTTTTGGGATCGTATTTCCATGGACTTCATAATGGGTTTATCTAGGAAACCACAATATAAAAATGCTATTCTTCTAGTGGTTGATCGTTTGAGAAAAATGGCACACTTTATGCCTAGTAAGGAATTAGTGGAAGCTTTGCAAGTTGCAGAACTATTCTTTAATAACATTTTAGAATGCATGGTCTACTTAGGCCCATATTTTTGGATAGGGATCCCAGGGTTACATGATTTTTTAGGTTCATATTTTTGGATAGGGATCCTAGTTTTACATGATTTTTTTTGGAAACATGTTGTTGGAGATAGATGTCTGCGGAAGCACGCGAATAGCACAAGGAAGAAGAAGAAGAAGCTTGGAGCACAAACACACAATATTGTATGTATTACTAGAGAATGTACAAAGATAATTAGCCCATTAGGGCAATAGGTGTATATACAAGCCGGGGGAAAAAAACCTCCTAAAGAGGGAAAAAAGTGCCCCGGCGGTCCTAGTGTGTTCACACACATCACTACCTAAATATATCAACAAATCCTCCCTGGGAGTGATGCAGTGAACAAGGAGCTGGCACTCATGTATAAGGAAGTGCCAAGCTATGTGGAAATCACTCCACAAAAGGAAGTAAGCCCAAAGCTTTGCGGAAAGCTTCAAACTTCTCACTAGGTAGAGCCTTCGTGAAAAGGTCTGCAATGTTCTCCTGCGTGGGCACATATGCCAAGCTGATCTCCCCAGCAGAGAACCTCTCCCTGACATAGTGATAATGCACCTCAATGTGCTTAGTGCAAGCATGGAACACAGGGTTCGTTGCAACTGCCAATGCGCTCTGACTGTCAGTGAAGATGGTGGTGGCAGAAGACTCGCCAACACCCAAATCAGCCATAAGGCGTCTGAGCTACACACACTCAACAGTCACTGTGAAAGTTGCCCAATACTCAGCCTCACAACTAGAAGTGGCCATAGTAGGCTTCTTCTTGCTCAACCAAGATATACGTGAGCTACCAAGCATGAAGCAAAAACCACTTGTGGACACACGAGTGTCATAGCAACTAGTCCAATCTTAGTTAGAAAAAGCATGCAAATCTAGTGGTAGTGATCCCCCCTTGGGATAAAACAACCCAAGTAGCCGAGTACCACTCAAGTAGCAAAAGATGCGCTTAACCGCCTTCCAATGTATGACTCCTAGGCAATGCATAAACTTGCTCATCTATGAGACAAAAAACTGAATATCTAGCCGAGTAATGCATAAGTAAATCAAGCATCCAAAAACCTACTGATAGAGAACAACATCAAATGCATCTCCAACATTATGAAGACTCAATCGTAAACCTGTCTCCATAGGAGTGGCAATAGGCTTAGAGTCTTCAAGGCCAAAACGTTGCAATAATGTGTCAATATATTTTGTTTGACACAAAGCCATTCCACCATCAACTTGCATAAAGGAAATGCCCAAATAGTGATGCAAATGCCCCAAATAAGACATCTCAAATGAGGCATGCAAATCAGCCTTGAAATTAGCAATATGCTTCTCAATAGGACCAGTGAGCAACATGTCATCAACATAGACAACAATGATTAGAAGCACATCATTAGCACATGTAACATATAAGGTGATTTTAGTTGAACTGTTCTCAAAACCATGTGCAACCACATAGGCATGTATCTTCTCATACCAAGCACGTGGTGCTTGCTTTAAACCATATAATGCCTTCTTTAACTTGCACACCTAGTTTTCATGCCCTTTCTGCACAAAGCCACAGGGTTGAAAAACATACACTTCTTCATGCAAGTCACCATTCAAAAATGCTATTTTAATGTCCAACTGATGTAGAGTCCAACCATGATGGGCTTCAAGTGCACAAATGCTCCGAACGACATGTAGGTGCAAAGGTCTCATCAAAATCAATGCCTCTTTCTTGCGCATAATCCTTTGCAACAAGCCTAGCCTTATACCTGTCAACTGTACCATCAGGTTTACACTTCAGCTTGTATACCCACTTAGTGCCAATGGCCTTCTTTCCAAGAGGCAAGTCACATAAAGACCATGTACCATTCTTCATTATAGCATCATATTCAGATTGCATAACATCCATCCAATTTTCTGAATTCTGTGCTTCATCAAAAGAAACAGGCTCATTCTCATCAGAGAGACTAGACGCAGCCATAGCATAGAAATCTAATGCAAAGGAGGCACTATGAGAGCCTGAACGAGTACGATATGGCAAAGGTGCATCTTATTTGCTGTCATGCAAAGTCTGCACCAGCCATTTTGGCATAGTTTTTACTTGCTCAATATCAGCTCTCTCATGAACAAGTGCATCATGTAAATCTGCATCAGAAATGGAATGATCTTCATCATCATATGAAACCTACAAAGGCTGAGAAGTTGCCTCATTAGGACAAGCACTAGACTGTCCACCTGTAAAAAGAGGCATCAAAGTATCATACATGTCTTTGGAGCTAACAAATGTCTCCTTAGTACATGAAAGCAATGGCTGAATAGCAACTTCTACAAAGACAACATCACGGCTAACCAGAATGCGTTTAGTCTGTGGATGATACAGATGATAGCCTTTACTTTCAGAACTGTACCCAACAGAAATACATTTTATTGCCTTATCATCCAATTTTCTGTGATGTTGTTCAGGCACTAGTGCATATGCCAAACAACCAAAAACACACAGATGAGCAATAGATGGCTTGCGGTCATGCCAAGCCTCATATGGAGTGATAGACTGCAGCGCCTTAGTGGGACACCTGTTCAGTACATATGTTGCACACATGACAGCCTCAAGCCAGAAACTATGTGGTAAAGCCTGAAACTATGTGGTAAAGCCTGACTGTTGACCATGCACCTCGCGATCTCCATGAGTGACCTGTTCTTTCGTTCAGCAACTCCATTCTGTTGAGGTGTATACGGTACTGTACACTGGTGTTTTATCCCACGTTCAACCAGAAATGCATTAAAATAAGAAGAGATCTATTCCCCCCCTCAATCAGAACGGAGAGTGCTCATCTTACATGCTGACAGATTTTTAGCGAAAACCAAAAACTGTTTAAAGCACATGAACACTCCGGGCTTTGCTTTGAGTGGGTATACCCATGCATGCCAGGAAAAACGGTGCATTTTGATAAAAATACAGCCTTCACAAACATGTTTTCCAGGTGCCTCAAGTTTGGGCAAAGAGGACACCATTTCAGATATTTGCAGGCGTAGAAAACTAGCAAAATTCAGATGACCAAAGCGTGCATGCCAAAGCTTTGCATGTCACAAAGCCCGAGAGTCATTTACTGCACATGCCAAATCATTTTCAGATCTTCCATAGTCTATAAGCTTATACAGCCCATGACATAAAATGCCAAAAGCAATAATAACATCACCATTTGACAGATCATGAACTGTACATCTGTCATCAATAAATTTCAAAACCAAGCCAATCTTGGCCAATGTAGAAACTGATAACAGATTCTTTTTGATCCCTAGCACAAATAAAGCATCTGATAAAGTGAAAGAACTACCATCAGCAGTAGTCAAAATGATCTTATCAACTCCCATAACAGGATAAGAGGAGTTGTTGGCGAATGTAACAGTATTGCCTATAGGGGTAGGCTCGAGTGAAGAGAAGAAACTGTGCTGTGTGGTAATATGTTTGGTCGCCCCACTGTCAAAGTACCAAACATCTGAGTCTACTACAAACATGCACTGCTCATGAGAAGATGGGTCAAAACTGCAAACAGTAGTGAACGCCCATTCTTCTTCTTGCACAAGATTAGCAGACTCCGTTTTTGGTGTAGAGACTTCTGCAACAACCATTCCAGCCTCTTTCTTCTTTGCCTCTTTTGCAACCAGTTTTGGACAGTTCTTTATGATATGATCATTCCCTTTACAGTACTTACAAAAGAATTTCTGCTTTTCTTTTGTCTTGGTTCTTCGAATGTGCAGCATTTGCAGATATCTGCTTACTAGTAGAAGAACTCCATTTTCCTTTGCCCTTCTGACTAGCTAGGAAAGCTTGATCTGCAACTCGCATAATGGACCTGTTCTGCCTAGATTGATCTTCTTGCAACATAACAGAGACTAACTCCTCAAATGATAAGGCATTTGGATTGCCTTTCATCATCAACCGAAGAGTAGAAGCAAAACTCTGATATGAATCAGGAAGACCATTCAGAACGTTCTGCACAAGTGAGCTATCTGGTATAACCTCATCAGTAGAAATTAACTGTTCCTTCAAGCCTTTGATCTTCGTTAGGAAACTATCCATAGAATCACCTTCATTCATGTGCTCACTCTCCAACTGTTTTTGGAGGTAAGCAACACGAGCCTCATTCCTAGCTTGGTACAATGTGGTAAGTGTATCCCAAGCATCCTTAGCTATTATGCAAGAGTGTATGTGAGGAATAATGGCACGTTTGACAGACAAAGCTATCAATGCATGTGCCTAGGCATCTCAGCCATCCCAACGAATCTGCTTTGCAGTAGGTGCAGCAGAAACCACATTAAGAATAGGAATATGCAGAATATCATCATCTTCGACACCTTCTACATCAGCTTCTGTACCTGCTGTTGTAATAGTTGTAGGTATGATATGACATTTTTCAACACCCTGCACAATGTTCCACAGTCCTTTTGCAACCAACACATGTCGCATCATATAAGCCCATAACGGGTAGTTGGTACCATCCAACTTATCCTCAATAGCCAACATACGGAATACATCACTGCTTTCAACCATGGCCAGTGACTAAAATACCTTGATGCAGAAAATTGACTGTATCTCAAAAAGTTGAACGAAACTGCCAAGACGAATTTTGTTAGACCTGTAGCAGACTTTGAGATGGTTATATTGGAAAACAGAAAGTGGTATATACCTCTGGAACAAAAAGATGAAATAGCCTACACAAGCACTGCGATAGTGCATTCGGAGGTCGAAACGAGCTCAGATCGCGATTTTTGAGACTACAAACGGAGGAGTGTTGATGGCGCCCTAGATGAAGTGACGACCTGCTCTGATACCAATTGTTGGAGATAGATGTCTGCGGAAGCACGCGAATAGCACAAGGAAGAAGAAGAAGAAGCTTGGAGCACAAACACACAACACTAAATGTATTACTGGAGAATGTACAAAGATAAGTAGCCCATTAGGGCAATATGCGTATATACAAGCCGGGGGAAAAAAGCCTCCTAAAGAGGGAAAAAAGTGCCCCGATAGTCCTAGTGTGTTCACACACATCACTACCTAAATATATCAGCACATGTGTTCAATAAACTTCAAGTTCAGCTCAAGATGAGTAAAGGAGAGCATCTGCAAGCAGGCAGTCAGATCGAAAGAGTTAATCAAATATTGGCAGATATGCTATGGGGATATGTTTTAGAGAAGCAAAGAGATTGGGATATTTTCCTCATATAACTTGAGTTTTCTTATAATAGCTGGCACCTTTTGTAGTGATTTATGGATTTTTTACACATAGTTCGACTACCATAGGGTCACCTAGAAAATCTTTGAGTTGTTCACAATTCCTTACATATATACAAGCTAACTAGAATATAGCTCAATCTTATGTTTACTAAGATGCTAAGAGGATGAAAACTCTTGTAGATAGACATCGCACACCATAAACGTTCCAAAAAGGTGATTGTGTGATTTTACAAGTTCCCCAGATTAGTGATGTTGCATATAAATTACAAGTTCCAAAAGATTTTAAAGTTCAACCAGTTTTTCATGTTAGCAAGTTGAGACCATATATTTCTCTAGATAAGAATTGTGTGGATGGCATAGTTGCTTTAGGAGATAGAGCATCTCAACTAGATGTTCCTTTTTGAGTTCTTGATAAGAGGGAGTGATAGTTGCAAAATTCCTCCATACAAGAATATTTAGTAGCATGGACCAATCGTGCACTCATATATGCTACTTGGGAATCAGAAGCTCTGATTCGCAAATACTTTGCTTCTTTGATCATTGAGGAGATTGATATCTAGAAGGGGAGAGAGTTTTATATTTATTATGACCAACATGGTCTAGCATTGGTCTACTTTCATTTGATCAAGGACCCTAGCTAGGTCAAGGACCAAATCTTGGGGGATTCAAGGCTCTAGCACAAGTCTTCGAGGTTATTCCATCTCCTCATATTAGTCATATGAGGGATGTTTGGAGCTTACAAAAAACTCTAGATGTGCCAAGCGCAAGGGCTATTTAAGGTTGGGAGGAGAGTGAAAAGTAGCTAATTGGGTTCTTTCACACATATTGTAGTTGACATTTTCATTATTAGTGTGCAGTAACATTAAGGTGGTGCACTTTCATAATTCTCTTCTTCTCTCTCCATTGTCATTTATCCCTCTTGATCAAGTTAAGATTTGTAATGTTCTAAAGTTAAGTTTTGGAAGATCTAGATTTAAATTGCTTCCAATGTTTGGTATAAGAGAATTCTTGTTATACACCCTTAACTCAAGATGAGTGATTATAGAGATAGAATTGAACAAGAAGATAAATTAGATGGAATGTGTGATTATCCAGTGTGGAGTCTTATGATGATGAATTTGTTAGTTTCCAAGGATATGTGGAACATTATCAAAGGCAAGTATGTAGACCAAGTCAACCAAAGGAAGATGTGGCTGTTTCATTGAAGAGGGTTGCTACTTCAATTTTGACCAGCAAACTAAAGAGGAAGAAGAGGAGCTTACATATTCATCCATAGAAAGAAAGAGACAAGTGTAGATTCAACCTTTAGAAGAGAAATCTAGATGGGATTCAAGAGATGCACAAGAACTCTCCTATTTTGCGATGGGAGTCAAGAGCCATATTATTCCATATACCAGGTCATGAAAAACCTCTTCTCAAGCTTGGTTGGAACAAGAGAATCTCTATTAGGGCAGGAATCTTGCTACCAAAGCTCATCTCAGGAGACAATTAGCCAAGACAAGGATGAAAGTTGATGAATTAGTTCACTCATATATTCAAAATCTCAAAGACAAGATATCAACTACTCAATGTTGGTGACATAATTCATGATGATGAGATGGTGAATACTCTCATAGATTCACTTCCATATACTTATGGATTATTTTCTACTTCTCTTTCTCTCTGTACAAGAGCTATCTACAAGAGATAGAGAAATATCATTTGATGAGTTGCACTTTGTGATACTTCAAGATGAGACTAGTAGAAGAGTATGGAAGAGAATGATGAAGCCATGGTATCATCAGTCTCTTCCATGAAAAAGGAGAGCATGAAAAAGGAGAATAAGAGCTAGCAAAACAAGAAGGAAAGTAAGGCTTCTACTTCAAGGTCTTCAACTGCTTCTTCTACGATATGTAGTTCTAGTACTTCTACAACTCTTAACACTAGTGTTGTACTTGGACACTTTAGAGTCTTAAAAAAGAGACATTATTTGATGAGTTTTTAGATTACGAGAAGGAACCATTTATAAATGTAACTACGAAACATGTTAGCATAAGTGCCGAATATTTTTAGAAAAACATAATTTTCACTAAAGGATAGAAAAATTAAGATTTATTCACTAATTTTATGACACTAATTTCAATATGGCACAAAAATTACAATGTTGTCGGCTAGTGGTTATTTTTTATTAAAATCATGATATCGCATATTTCATTGTTGTAACTGCAATAAATTCTCTTATTTTTTATACTCCAATAGTTTTCTATCCATAATTAAAGATTTTAATGATTTTTGCTAGGTTTGTGGCATAAGATTAATCTCATGTGTGCCATGACAATGTTATCATCTATGAATTATTTTGAATAGTGATGGTATGAATATGAATCATTTTTTATTATCAAAATACTATTTGAGA
>CM035443.1:580000-755000 GCA_020310875.1 Ceratopteris richardii
TTAAGAGACTAGTGAACTAGATAGCTCTTATATAATGGAGAGATCAACCCATGGAAATATGGCTACACAACTAAAGACACTAGAAGAACCTTACAAGACTCAACTGGAGTACATTGGAAACAATCCTTGATAATGTATCATATATAGACAAGCATGGAACTATCTATGTGGTTACTACTAGTAACCCTGAACAGATAGACACCTTGGGAACATTCTCCTAGCATTAGAAGTTCAAGATTAAGATGAAGAAGATCAAATGGAAATTCCCTCTACTCCTAAAAAGAAGTTACTGCTTACCATGATCATAGATATGATGAAGATACCCTAGGACAATACTTCCATAGAATTATCTGTTAACAAGGCAATGGAAGAAGCCTTTTGGAAGTTCAAATCGGAAAATCCTCATACTAGGTAGGAGCTCTTAGTATATGAGTTCAAGGACCCAGATGTCCAAGGAAAACCAACTTACATGATTCCTACCTCTAAGTGAATGTACTTGAATTAGTTTTTGAAAGGTCAAAAGGTTTTCCCTCTACATAAGCCCTCAGCTAGTGTAGGACATGCTAATTTGTTAGGAGATAATAGAGAGAAAACAAAAAAAACTCTTCATGTGAGCTTTATGAATAACCTAGAAAGATGTAGATTAGAAAAAGGCACAAGTAGATCAAAGAGAAAAAGGCCCAGAGGACATAGTTTACATGGAGATGATGATGATTTTCCTATAACTAGACAAAGAGAGCACTCAAGGATGTTGAGACCCTCATAGGTGGTTAAGACTATGAAGAATTACTTTGATGGCTTAAGAGATCCCTATAATCACATAACCGACTTTAAGCAAGTATTGAGAGATGACCAAGTGGAAGATTTGTTCACTCAATATGAGGCTTTTGGTCAAACCTTGAAGAACACAACACTTTCTTGGTTTTAAAACTTGCAATGAGGTCATTTTAGATATATCATACAATGTTAGAGTCTTTCATTGAAGAATTCTCTAAGAGTGGAATCAGGCACAACACCTCATCTTTGATCCATAATTTTAGATAGACTTCCCAAGAGATAATAAGGTTAATGAGACATAGATTTCGACACTACATAGAGAGATGTCTAGTCCTAGAGCTACCCACAGTCTTAGATGGTCTTTTTGGTGGAAAACTGTTACCGTTAGTGTCCATGTGAAAGGCCAAATGGCCACTGGAGACTTCTTTGTATATGTCCTTTAATAAAACATATAGTGGCCTGGTCAGTCACAGACTATAAGTTCGACCGCATTTGTGAGAATAAAAAGTCTGTCTTCGTACTCCCTGTGTACTATGTTTTCTGTGTATTCTGCAACATTTGTGTGAAGTACTGTGTGCCACCTCAAGAGCTCGGTTTTCTGTGACTCCAAGCATATCGTCGTGGAGCTCTCGAGAAGGAGAACACACCATGGTGCATTGCCATCAAAATACTTCACTAGTATCAGAGCATGTCGAGGCAAAAGCTTCATTCCTTTTGTGCGAGCGAAGTGAGCACCCCCCCAAGGCTTTCTCCAAGGCTTACGACTAAGACGGTGACCAAGGCATAGACCTTGGCATACCTTGTCATCCGAGTCAGTGAAGTCAGTATTGGCACCGTTGGCTACGTGTAAGAGAGGACCTCAACGATCAAGGAAGATAGAGGTTCCCAGTACTTCCCAGGAGGTCACCCATCCCAGTACTGTTCCCCCCAGAGTTCGCTTAACCATGGCAATCTCTTGCCACTAAGCTACACTCTTGTGGTGTCTGAAGAAGGGCAAAGACTAAGGTTGACATTACCTTGAACATATTTTGGTCCCTCAAAGCTTCATTCTTTGCTTTCAAAACCTATTTTCGAAGCATTTTTGGGCTATCTTTTGGAGCCCTTTTGGAGTACTTTTGGACAAGTTTTCTTCACACAGGTCCAAGAACATCAAGAAGAGTGTTCCTTGTACTTCTCCGATAATAAATATCAACCTTTGGGGCTGTGTTTTCAGCCACACTCGTAAAACTATAGGTTTCTTGAAAGGTTTCAGTTTTGGTGGGAGCAATTGCTGCAAATTTATGTAGGTTTTTTTGAGACTAAAACATCAGAGTTGACAGAAACTTGCAAGTGTTATTGGCTAGTTTTTGGGCTATGTATTCAGCCTTTAGAGTCATTTTATTGCATATATCGAGCACGTACACACCATGTACGCTTCTGTGGATACCGCTTATGTACGTCCATGTGGTCATTGATATAGCGGTTACATTATTTGCATAAAGCCTTTTACATTTGATAAAGAAGGTCATGGTGAGGTTTTCTTAACTGGGAGACACCCAGATGTTGGGGTCTCTTCAGTGATGCAAGTGGAAGATTACCCAGCCTTTCCATATGAGATGTATGATAGTTGTTCATAGGTGCTCGATAAGCCTAGTTGGCTTCTATTGGGTAACTGATTATATGCGGTGGAGTCAGTGATTCACTATGTAGGAAAACATGTTAGTACTTGCAGTTTTATGATATTTTGACACTGGTCATATGCTCATTTTGCAGAAGATACTCTGGCAAATTTTTTTCTCAGATTTCTAGTTTGGTCAACTATATAGTGGTTGATTTACTCCTTGATACACTTATTCGTTGGTGTTCGGACTCTTCTAGCTCCATTATCATTCTATTCATCTCTACCATCATGGCATCAGAGGTCTCAGGCACATCCCGTGGATCAGGTTCTAGTGCTAGTGTTCTGAGGAGGAGCTATAACTTGCAGGGCAAAGACCATTTTGAGATCCAAAAATTTGATGGCACAAACTTTGCTCTATGGAATAATCAGATTAAAGATGTGTTGGTTCAAAGGAAGCAATGCAAGCTAGTAAATGGAGTTTCAAAGAAGCCTGCTGACATGGATGAAGATGATTGGGATGAATTGGATGAAATGGCCAGGTCTACCATTCGCTTGCACCTGGTAGATAGTGTTTACTTTACAGTATTAGACTGTGAAAGTGCAAAGGAGCTTTGGAAGAAGTTATGCAATACATATGAAAAAGAGACGACATCAAATAAAGTCTATCTGATGAGAAAATTATATGAACCTCGTATGAAGGACACAAATAGTGTTGCTACTCATCTAAATGAGTTTGATGCTATATTCTCTTAGTTAGAGGCTCAGAAAATGGATATGGATAATGAAATGAAAGCAATATTGCTATTATGCACTCTGCCATCATCATGGGATACATTTTGCATAGCTATTAGCAATAGTGCACTTGGTGGTAAACTCGTCTATGATGACATATGTGGAGCACTCTTGAGTGAGGAGATTCATAGAAAAGCTATGGCTAGCACTCAGAGTGGAGATGCATATAATGTTCCTGATTCTTACCAAGGAAAGAATCAACAACATGACAGGAGCAAGAATAAGGAAAAGAATGGTCAACAGAATAAGAGTAGAAGTAAATCAAGAAAGAGGGATATCGAATGCCATTATTGTCATAAGAAAGGACGTATTAAGAAAGATTGTTATGCATTAAGAATGCTAAAGGTAAAGGACAGAATGTTGATGGGCATGTTAAATAGTTATTTGTACCATCTACTTTGACTGTGAAGATTGAAGAAATCAATGCTATTTCTGATGATGCTGATGTGTTGACACTTGATAGTACTATGCCATCTGAGGTGCTTATGACTGATTCTCTTTCCCATACATGGTTGCTAGATTCTGGTGCTTCTTTCCATGTGAAACCACACAAAGAATGGTTCTCTAATTATGCAGCAAAGTCTCTTGGTACCGTAAGACTTGGTAACTCTTACCGGTGTGATGTTGTGGGGATTGGAGATGTGGTTGTGCAGTTCATTGATGGTTCAAAATTTACTATGCATAATGTATGCCATGTACCTTAGTTATCACGCAGTTTGATGTTAGTTTGGTCAACTTGATGACCTTGGTTACAAGGTGTTCTTCTATGCTCAATCCTTTCACATATCAAAGGGCAATATGGTTATTGCAAAAGGAAGCAAAGTTGGCTCACTTTATCCTTTATTTGTATCATAGAAAGAACACTTGTTAGTTGTTATTGAATAGCCTATGTCTTGTATTTGGCATGGTCTTTTGGGCCATATATCTCGTAGTGGAATGGAAAATCTTTCTCGTTTTAGCTACTTACTTGTGTTATCTTTCTTTGATTTTTCATTTTGTGAGCATTGTCAATATGGAAAGCAAACTAGAAATGTGCATAGAACGCACATTGACTCTTCAATTCAGCCTTTAGATCTGGTTCATACAGATGTGTGTGGTCCTATGCCCACTAGATCCTTAGGTGGTTCTCTCTATTTTGTCACTTTCATAGATGATGCTACTAGAAAAGTTTGGGTATATCCTATCAAATCGAAGGATGAGGTATTCCCTACTTTCAGAAAATGGTTTGCTTGAGTTGAGACTGAAAAAGGAACTAAGCTTAAGGCTTTACGTTCAGAAAAGGGGGGTGAGTATACCTCACATAAATTCAGCCTTTTTTATCAGTCTAGAGGGATTCGTAGAGAGTTTACAGCTCCTTATACCCTAGTACAGAATGGTGTAGCTGAGAGGATGAATAGAACTATTAAAGATACAGTAGTCTCTATGTTGCATCATGCAAACTTCTCACAAGGCTTTTGGGAAGAAGTAGTATTGACTGCAGTTCATGTGATCAATCTTTCACCTAGTACTGCCAAAGGTCTGAAAGTGGCTCAAGAGTTGTGGACATGGAAGCCACCATATTATGATCATCTTTGAGTTTTTGGATGTGAAGCATATGTTCATATAACCAAGAATCTTAGACAAAAGTTGGACCATAAGTCAAAGAAATGCATTTTCCTTGGATATGGTCGAGAAGGAGAATTTGGATATCCCTTATGGGATCGTGAAACAGGGACAGTGATCAGAAGTAGTGATGTCATTTTCAATGAGTCTAAGATGCATAAACAACCCATTAAGGAGCTTGAAGTGAGAAGAGTGGTGTTTTAGGATACTATCCTTCGATTAGCATGCATAAAAATGCTGCACATAGGGATGTTCAAGAGAATGTCCATTTAGATCAGTCTGCACATGTTCCTATTGAGCAACCATTGGACGTTCTGCATGTGTCTCACATCCACCTGATAGATATGTTCCAGGTTTAGATTTTGTTATGCTAACAGATGCTAGTGAGCATTCTTGTTACAAAGAGGCTATTCAGACAGAGGATCATGTCAAGTGGGAGCATGCCATGAAGAGTGAGTTGGATTCTATTTACAAGAATGGTACTTGGGATTTAGTAACTTTGCCAAAGGGCAGGAAATCTTTACCATGTAAATGGGTATATAAGCTAAAATTCACATCAGATAGTGCTTCTCCAAAGTATAAAGCACGACTTGTTGCAGAGGGTTTTAAGCAACAACATGGTGTTGATTTCGAGGAAATCTTCTCTCTAGTGGTCAAGATGACTACCCTATGCATGTTGCTTGGATTCGTTGCAATGGAGGACTTAGAGCTAGTCCAAATGGATGTGAAAACAGCTTTCTTGCATGGAGATCTTATAGATGAGATCTATATGGAACAACCAGAGGGTTATGTAGTTCCTAGCAAGGAAAGTCTAGTTTGTAAGCTCAAGAAGAGCTTATATGGACTTAAACAGCCCCCTAGACAATGATACCAAAATTTTGATGCTTTTATGAAGTCTCAAGGCTATTCTCGAAGCAATGAGGATCATTGTCTCTACACAAAGATATGTTCAGATGGCAACTTGATATGTTTGATACTTTATGTTGATGATATGTTGATTGCTGGGAAGTCCTCTTATGACTTTTCAATTATCAAATAGAAGTTGAGTCAGACATTTGATATGAAGGATTTGGGGGATGCCAAACATATTCTTGGCATGCATATTACTCGTGATAGGATTCAAAGATGCATATACTTGTCTCAAAGTGAGTACATATCCAAAGTACTTCACAGGTTCAATATGCAGGGTGGAAAGGCATTGAGTACACCTCTACCCACATATGTGAAATTGAGCAAGGATGATTGCCCCAAATCACATGAGGAAAAGGAATTCATGACCAAAATTCCCTATCAGTCTGCTGTTGGTAGTCTCATGTATGCTATGGTAGCTATGAGACCAGATATTGCATTTGCAATGGGAGTTGTGAGCAGATATATGTCTAATCCTGGCAAGAAACATTGGGAAGCATTTAAGATGATTTTGAGATATCTGAGTGGCACTAAGGACAAGTGTCTATGCTTAGGTAGAGGGAAAGCATCCATTATTGGTTACACATATTTTGATTATGCTGGTTATGTAGACAATCGTAAGTCTACATCAGGGTACATTTTTCATTTTGCTCGAGGTGCTATCTCTTGGAGATCTCTTCTTCAAGAATGTAGAGTTGTTTCCACCACAGAAGTAGAGTATGTTGCAGCAAGTGAGGCATGTAAGGAAGCATTGTGGCTTTCTCATCTTGCTTGTGATATGGGTTTACCTCAACATGTACCTCGCTTGCTCAGTGATAGTTAGAGTGCCATTGCTTTGGCTAAGAATCCGGTCTATCATGCGAAGAACAAACACATTGAGGTGAGATATCACTTCATTAGAGATTGCTTAGCCACTGAGTGCATTATTCTTGAGAAGGTTCACACTCGAGATAATGTTGGAGATGCTTTGACTAAAGCTCTACCATAGGATAACTTTCGACACTGTGTCACTTGATGGGGGTTACTTGGTTCTTGATCTTACACAGTCACTTGTATACTCTATAACATGCTCATCAGGTGGGAGGTATAGTTTGTATACTTACACTCAGGTATTCTTTATCATTCTTTATTTTTCTCCCATAGTTACTTTGGCCATGTTGGCCTTTAGTGGGAGATTGTTACCGTTAGTGTCCATGTGAAAGGCCAAATGGAAATTGGACAGTTCTTTGTATATGTTCTCTAATAAAACATATAGTGGCCTGGTCAGTCACAGACTGTAAGTTCGACCGCATTTGGGAGACCTAAGAAGTCTGTTTTCATACTCCCTGTGTACTGTGTTTTCTATGTATTCTGCAGCATTGTGCGAAGTACTATGTGCGGCCTCAAGAGCTCGATTTTCTACTCCAAGCATATCGTCGTGGAGCTCTCGAGAAGGAGAGCGCACCGTGGTGCATCGCCATTGAAATACTTCAAAAACTATGATCTTATATATACTTGAAAGAGCCAAACAAGCTAGAACAATGTGTGAGAATGTGCATAGATATACAACACAACTTAGGAGAAAAATTAGAGTTTCCCAAGCTCTACAAAGGATCAGATTGCTTGGCTAGTCTTATATACAAACCATCATCTTCACTAGAGGAAATAAATAAGTTAGTTGCACAAAATTAGGTGGAAATTTCCAGAATAGGCAACATTAGAAGGACGCTACCATAAACCATTGCTACATTTGCACTAGTAATCACATGGATAATGATTGCCCAATGCAAAACCAGAATACCATAGCTCCAAGCTTGTACTACTATAGCATAGAGAGAAAATACACAAATCATATGGCACAAGATTTCCCATTCAAAAAATAGGTAGTAAGGAAGAATTACCTAAAGTATTTTGATGGTGATGCACCACAATGCACTCTCCTTCTTGAGAGCTCCACGTCGATATCCTTGGAGCAAAAACATGAGCTCCTAGGGCTGGACATGGTACTCTGCACAAAGGCTTCAGAATACGCAGAAAACACAGTACACATGGATCATGAACATAAACTTCTTAAGTGTTATGAATGCAGTTGAACTTACAGTCTGTGACTGACTAGGCCATTGCATGTTTTATTAAAGAACATACACAAAGAAGTGTCCAGTGGCCATTTGGCCTTTCACATGGACACTAACGGTAACCATCTCCCACTAAAGGCCAATATGGCCAAATTAGCTATGGGAGAAAAATAAGGAATGATAAAGAATATCTAAGTGTAAGTATACAAACTATACCTCCCACCTAATGGGCATGTTACACGATATACAAGTGACTGTGTAAGATCATGAATCAAGTAACCCCCATCAAGTGACAACAGTGCTAAAAGCTATCTTGTAATAGAGCTTTAGTCAAAACATCTGTAGCATTATCTTGAGTGTGAACCTTCTCAAGAATAATGTGCTTAGTGGCTAAGCAATCTCTAATGAAGTGATACCTCACCTCAATTTGCTTGGTCTTTGCATGATAGACCAGATTCTTAGCCAAAGCAATGGCACTCTAGCCATCATTGAGAAAACAAGGTACATGCTGAGGTAAACCCATATCACAAGCAAGACAACAAGGCCACAATGCTTTCTTACATGCCTCACTTGCTGCAACATACTCTACTTATGTGGTAAAAATAGTTGTATATTCTTAAAAACAAGATCTCCAAGAGATAGCACCTCCAGCAAAATGAAAAATGTACCCTGATGTAGACTTACGATTGTCTAAACAACCAACATAGTCAAAATCTGTGTAACCAATAACGAATGCTTTCCCTCTACCTAAGCATAGACACTTGTTCTTAGTGCCACTCAGATATCTCAAAATCATCTTGACCACTTCCCAATGTTTCTTGCTAGGATTATACATATATCTGCTCAAAACTCCCACTGCAAATGCAATGTCTGCTCTTGTAGCTACCATAACATACATGAGACTACCAACAATAGACTCATAGGGAATTTTGGTCATGAATTCCTTTTGCTCATGTGATTTGGGGCAATCATCCTTGCTCAATTTCGCATATGTGGGTAAAGATGTACTCAATGCCTTTCCACCCTACATATTGAACCCGTGAAGTAATTTTGATATGTGCTCACTTTGAGACAAGTATATGCATCTTTTACTCCTATCATGAGTAATGCGCATGCCAATAATATGTTTGGCATCCCCCAAATACTTCATATCCAATGTTTGACTCAACTTCTTTTTGAGAATTGACAAGTCATAAGAGGACTTCCCAACAATTAACATATCATCGACATAAAGTATCAAGCATATCAAGCTGCCATTTGAGCATCTCTTTCTGTAGAGAAAATGATCCTCATTGCTTTGAGAATAGCCTTGAGACTTCATAAAAGCATCAAACTTTTGGTACCATTGTCTAGGGGATTGTTTAAGTCCATACAAGCTCTTCTTGGAGCTTACAAACTAGAATTTCCTTGCCAAGAACTACATAACCCTCTGGTTGTTCCACATCTCATCTGTAAGATCTCCATGCAAGAAAATAATTTTCACATCCATTTGGCCTAGCTCTAAGTCCTCCATTGCAACGAATCCAAGCAACATGCGCAGGGTAGTCATCTTTACCACTAGAGAGAAGATTTCCTGAAAATCAATACCATGTTGTTGCTTTAAACCCTTTGCAACAAGTCGCACTTTATACTTTGGAGAAGCACTATGTGATGTGAATTTTAGCTTATATACCCATTTACATGGTAAAGTTTTCCTACCCTTCGACAAAGTTACTAAGCCCCAAGTACCATTCTTGTGAATAGAATCCAACTCTCTTCATGGCATGCTCCCACTTGACATGATCCTCTGTCTGCATAGCCTCTCTGTAGCAAGAAGTCTCATACGCATCTGTTAGCATAACAAAATAAAAACTTGGAACATATCTATTAGGTGGATGTGAGACACATGTAAAGCGTCTCAATGGTTGTTGAACATGAATATGTGCGGACTCATCTTATTAGACATTCTCTTGAACATCCTTATGTGCAACATTTCTATGCATACTAATGGGAGGACTAGTATCCTCAAACATCACTCTTCTCACTTAAACTTCCTTAATGGGCTGTTTATGCATCTTAGAATCATTAAAATTATCATTGACCATGTTTCAGGATCCATAAGTGATATCCAAATTGTCCTTCTCGAACATATCCAAAAAGAATGCATTTCTTTGACTTATGGTCCAACTTTTTTCTAAGATTCTTGGGTATATGAACATATGCTTCACACCCAAAAACTCAAAGATGATCATAATATGGTGGCTTCCTTGCTCATAACTCTTGTGCTACTTTCAGACCTTTGATAATACTAGGTGAAAGGTTAATCACATGAATTGCAATCAATACTGTTTTTGCCCAAAAGCCTTGTGAGAGGTTTGCATGATGCAACATAGAAACTACTCTATCTTGAATAGTTCTATTCATCCTTTCAGCTACACCATTTTGTATTGGGGTATAAGGAGCTGTAAACTGTCTATAAATCCCTCTAGACTGACAGAAAATGTTGAATTCATGTGAGGTATACTCACCCCCATTATTTGAACGTAAAGCCTTAAGCTTCGTTAATTTATCAATCTCAACTGAAGCAAGCCATTTTCTGAAAGTAGGGAATACCTCATCCTTTGATTTGCTAGGATATACCCAAACGTTTCTAGTAGCATCATCTATGAAAGTGACAAAGTAAAGAGAACCACCTAAGGACCTTATGGGCATAGGACCACACACATCTATATGAACGAGATCTAAAGGCTGAATTGAAGAGTCAGTGTGCATTCTATGCACATTTTTGGTTTGCTTTCCATATTGACAATGCTCACAAAAAAGGCCTATTCAAGAAATTTGGGAATTATTCAAGTCCCATTTATATTACTTACTATGTTAACTTCTAAAGTTTTAGCAAATTCTTGACCCTCCATTTATAATACAATTATTATTAATATTAAAGTGTAAATTTTTAATACTCCAATCAAGACATAATAGCATGTTGTAGTGTGTGGATGACTCAAAAACTAAAACATTGGGACACAAAGAACTGTCTCAAAATCCTGTGTAATTCCCATTTTTCCTTAATAGGCCTTAAAATGAAAAATCAGAGAAAGATAATGCAGGTAAGTAGCCAGAATGAGAAAGATTTTCCATTCCAATACAAGATATATGGCCCAAACAACCATGCCAAATACAAGCCATAGGCTATTTAGTAACAACTAACAAGTGTTCTTTCTATGATACAAATAAAGGATAAAGTGAGTCAACTTTGCTTCCTTTTGCAATAACCATATTGCCTTGATATATATGAAAGGACTGAGCATAGAAGACCACCTCGTAAACAAGGTCATCAAGTTGACCAACTGACATCAAGCTACGTGATAACTGAGGTACATGGTATACATTATGCATAGTAAAAATTTGAACCATTAATGAACTGCACAACCACATCTCCAATCCCCACAACGTCACATTGGTAAGAGTCACCAAGTCTCACAGTACCAAGAGACTTTGCTGCATAATTAGAGAACCATTCTCTATGTGGTGTCACATGGAAAGAAGCATCAAAATCTAACAGCTACATGTGGGAAAGAGAATCAGTCATAAGAGCCTCCATTGGCATGGTACTATCAAGTGTCAACACATCATCATCATCATAAAAAAATACCATTTATTTCTTCAATCTTCATAGTCGAAGTAGATGGTGCAGGTAACTGTTTAACATGCCCATCAACATTTTTTCCTTTACCTTTAGCTATACAAATTGGCTTATAATCAGCCATACCATAATTTCGCAGCATACTCAAGGCATATTGCTTTTGTGACATCCATATACCTATTTTTGTATGTATAAACTCAATGCCCAAGAAGAAGATTAGCACACCAAGATCTTTCATGTCAAATTCCTGCATAAGAAGTTGCTTTACCTCTTTAATGCTTGCTTCATTGTCATCTCCTACAATCAAGTCATCAACATAAATAGCCACAATCATGATGCCATCATCATCCTTCCTTGCATATCATGAATGATCTACATCACCCATAGAAATTACAATGGTGGTCAAATAATCATCAATCCTTGCATGCCAAGCACGAGGGGCTTGTTTAAGTATATACAAATCCTTCTACAACCTGCAAACATATTGGGTGCTTTGAATCTTCATATCATTGTGGCTAGTCCATGTATACTTCTTCTTGTAACTCATCATGTAGGAAAAAATTCTTCACATCCATTTGATGCTAAGTCCATCCTTTTGCTATAGTTAATGCAACAAGTGTTCTGACAGTATACATTTTAGTTACAGTGTTGAATGCTTCTTCATAATCAATGCCATAAGTTTGTGCATATCCTTTTGCTACCAACCGTGCTTTGTACCTGCTTATGCTACCATCAACATTGTGCTTTACCTTGTAAAACCACTTGCAACCTATGGCTTTCCTTGCAGAAATGGAACTTGCTTCCATGTATCGTTTCCATAAAGTGCATCCATCTCCTCATCCATAGTTTTTTTTCCAATCAGCATTTCCAATTGCATCTTCAAAGCAAGAGGGTTCAACATCTTGTATTACCTTTGTCATGTAGGTACAATGATGAGCCATGCAACTATCATATATCAATCGTTGCACTGAATTCCGCATCCTAATAGATCTTCTTGGTCCTGGGTCACTTCTCTTTATATGATCTACATGTGCCTTTGTTGCTCCTGGAGTCTTCATAGAGGGCAATCCAAGTTCCTCATCAAGGCTCTTTTTTGAACTGCTTGAATCTCCATCAATGTCTTAAAAAATTGTAGATGTTTTACTACAAGCAAAAGGCTTTTCTTTACCTTTGTTGGATGTATTTGATGAATTTTCTGGACTAAAATTTTTCAGACAATCTTCCACTCCATGGATTTGAGTTGGAACTATTACTTGGTGATGCATCCAATCCACTCAGAACATGAGATTTTGCACTTGATTTTTTAGAATTTTCTTTGTCATTTGGTTCAAGATTGAGTCCTTCTTTGGATCTGCATAGAAGCTTGACATTTCATCAAATACCACATCTTTGCTTACCTCCACCTGTTGTGTGAGTGGGTTATAACATTTATATCCCTTTTGCTCAAGGGAGTACCCAATTAAGATACATTTTTTTGCTTTTGGATCAAGTTTCATTCTCAACTCATCTAGAATATGCACATATGCAATATGGCCAAAAACTTTCATATGTGAAAAGTTTGGCTTTTTACCTGTAAATTTCTCTTCAGGTGTAACTTGATGTAAAACAATAGTCAAAGTTCTATTCATGATGTATAAAATACTATGCACAACTTTTGCCCAATAACAATGAGGCATATTCTTCTTAGCCATCAAGGCTCTTGTTATTTCTGCAATATGTCTATTTTTTCATTCAACAACACGATTCTTTTATGGTGTGTATGAACATGAAAACTGACGTCAAATTCCATGAATTTTAAGAAAGTTGTTGAAATCATTTGACATTATTCACCTCCTCCATCAGACCTTAATGTCTGAATATACTTTCCTATCTGTTTTTCCACCATAGCTTTAAAATTGTAGAAGTGAGTGAACACCTCACATTTCTCTTCCATGAAATATACCCATACTTTGCATGTATGGTCATCAATGAAAGTAACGTAAAACATGCAACCACCCATAGATGTGGTCTTTGCATGACCCCAAACATATGTATGTACTATTTCTAGTACATTCTCACTAGCATGCTTGTCATGCGAAAACAATGCTCTTTGTTTACCAAATTGACATGATGCATGTACCTTTTGCATTTCTGCAACTTTGAAATTTGGTAGTCCATTGACAATCTCCTTTGATTGCATCTATTTTTGCCTCTGCGAGTTTGCATGTCCAATTTGTTTGTGTCAAATCTCTATAGCAACAATAACTCCTACACCTTTTGCAAACATGGCCGCATTCATTTCAGGAATTTTCACATTTAAGGTGAACATTCTACCCACTTTGTTACCTTTGGCAATCAATCTTCCATCCTGTTTATACTCTTCTACATATAACCCATCAGCATTGAATCTGACTTGTAATCTCTGGTCAACCATTTTCTAGCAAAAACCAGATTCTTTGTTATATTTGGAACATGTAGCACATCAGCAAGATCATTTACCTTCCCATCCTCCATAGATAGTGCTATGTTTCCTGTATGCTCGATAGGGTGTGATGTGTCATCTCTTGTTTCAACATATCTAGGAACTAGTAATTTTTGCAAACCACTAAACCGTTCTACCTAACTAGTCATGTGATTTGAAGCACTTGAATCAACATACCAGACATTACCATTCAATTTAGGATGCTTTAGCAAGGTCATACATTCTTAACTCTATCTCTGATTTTCTAATTCCACACATTGGGAATTGCAAGACATCACAAGAAACATGGAATGCTCTTGAAGCATTCTTTCAAGCACCAAGGCAAGAAAGAATCAATTATGGATGGAATTTGGCACACTCAAGAAGATGCCCAAGCAGAGTGTGACTGATCTTGTCACTAAGATGAAGGACATTGTAGAACAACTTGGAAGCATTGGAGAATTCATTGATGACAAAAAAATATTAAGGCAAGTGATCAATGGCACAAAGCAGATGAAAAATGGGAAGCCTTCACCTCAAATATGGACCTCTACATGGACATGCAAGTTCCTTATTTCAATACACTCATGGGACAATTGTTCACACATGAGGAAAAACTTATGAAGAATGGAGAAAACCAAAAAGTTAATCAATCCTCTGCTCTCTACATACATAAGAATAAAAATAGATATAAAAAAGGTAATGGCAAGAAGTCTAATAATGAAGGTAGTGTTGGTGCAAACAATCTCCAAATTTACCACTCCTAATACATGCATTTGGCTCAGCTCTTAGAGTTTTCTTATTCTCCATATGACCCTAGTCTTAAAAGCATTTTTTTCATATGGCCCATAGTTTTTTGAAAAAATAGAAAAAACAAAAATAGCCACATAGCTTATTCCACGAACTTAGCTACTCGCATAATCACTCCATAATTCAAGGAAAATATTTGTACTCAAATTGCGTTCGCATGATCCTCCTTGAATCAAGGAAATCAACTCCATATTTCTCTTTGGAAAGAAGTATGCATGCAGTAAACTCCCGCCGCTTCATCCCGCTTGTATATAAACACATATAATGAATAGAAATGTTGGGAGACTCTATTAGAAATTTTCCATATACTGTTGTCGACCCAGTGCGTGTCCATCTTCTCTCTCTGTGTTTTTTAGCATGATCATTACTTCTGTGTATTACGTGCAGCAGCTCATCCTACTCTATGGAGAGTTTGCTCACTGATTGATCATAAGCCGTCACACGTCTATATACACGATCAACGTCTGTTGTATTCAACGTCTGTGATATTCATATTTGCTGACTATAGGATATAAGACGATAGCAGCATTAGTCACTCGGTTGACATTAGTATTATGCTAATCTATTCTGCTCCATGATTCACTGTGTGAAACACTCTTCATTGATCAAGTGTGTACAGGAACGTACAGTTATATGTCGCACATTCATAAGGAAAGTATAAGCCACTCTCTTGTATACATATAACCATGCATAGCTATGTATCTATGATATGTGCATCCTCATCGTAAGTATATGATACGTATCTACTATCTACAATTTACATGGAAGAATGCATGATGATTAGATATGCGCTCTCTAATTGAATACTCACATTATAATAGATATAGCCTTCACACGGAGTTTGTTTGTCAACATATAGATGAATCTTGATATGAGACCCAAATCACTTGCCTTATGATATGGGTACAGAGACATCTTCGATGTGTGAGACATATGTATCTTGATTACATGAAGATCTCATTTAATACGTGCACAAATGAATGTGAGTATGTAAAATAACTATAACAGTATCTACTATTAGCGGCACACTACCTTCAAGTATGTAATCTCATATATGTTTTACTGATAACATAGCTCACATACTTACATGCGATCAGCACACATATATGATTCCATGTTCAACAGATTTTTCAAGTCATCAAGAGATATGCAGAATCTATTCGTGGTGCAGAATACAATGAGAATCGCAACCGAAGTCTCATAGAAGTACAATACAGGGAATCAACCATCATCATATGACATGTATGACACATGTTCAGATCTACAGACATCATGTAAGAAGGAGCAGATCATGAAGTGCGCTGTCAACTGAAGACAACTTCAAAGACTACAATCCGATTCAAATGAGGCTCATTATTACTTGTTCACATGAACCCATGTGTGCATGTGTCTTTGTCTCAATTCCTATATGCGCGTAAACCATTCAGTTCTGCTTTATGAGTTGTAATACATCTACTCATGCAAATGCATTTAGGAAGAAGAAGTTTATACATACATGAGAGGAGTTCATATGTAAAATTCTTTTACAAGTAGTTTATGAAGATCTACATGCTCTATTGTATTATTGAGTACACAAAAATAAAGTTGAATGTTAGTCTCATGATCCAACTTGAATGGGACCATGTTTTAACTTATATGTAACTCTTGGAGTCACTCTTTACTCCACACCTTAACACATGTTTCCGCATTAGAGTGTATTATCCTCACTCACTCATAGTGGTATTAGAGCCATCCAAAGCCTTTGAGAGCTACTCCAATTCTTCAACAACCCTCGTCAATACCTCATGGTATTTGTGTACGGAGCAAGTGGTTCAACACTTATTGAAGGAAGGTATTTCAAATCAACTTATGAAGAGCAGGATTTGAAGAAACGGTTCCAACTACATCAACAACCTATGCTATGTGTGCTACATGGTACACCTCAAGTGGACATACAAATGGACTCAACTTGGTGGTTTCTATTGGAAGATACTTATGTGAGAGATTATATGATCATGCTTATGATCATCATCTAAAGTCAAGTCTCTTGATTTATTCATATGTATGCATTAGTTGATTTCATGATTACTCAATGTAACTGTTAACCTCTTAGTCCAAGGAAAAGTGCCTATGCACAATGATATTTTGCCTAAACCTTCTAATACTAGGTCAGCTTTTATCACCCTAAGTCCCCAATTTCACTCCAATGTAAACTTGGAGAAGATGAAACAAATGCGTGCACAACTAAGTGTCCAACCCCAATGATTCCTTCTAACAACCTCCCTCTTTCTCTCACTCCTACACATACATGTGCTCTCATGCACTCGCACACACATTCACCTATAGATACTCACACGCATACCCTAACACATGTACTCTCCTTTTCCCCCTCCCTTACCCTCGCGCGTACTCTTACACACACCTGCATGCACATATCATCTCGCACACATACATCCCTCACACTACCCTCCGTGCCCACCTATCTCTCACACATTCGCACTCGCTTACATACACACATTCACACACCATCTAGTCTAATCCCCTAGGAGGTTACAAGTATCCTCTTCCCGCAATTCATGTAACACGACCAACTCACCTCACCTTACACAACCAAACACTTCCTCGCACTCCTTCCCTTATTCCCACTTTTTAGCCATAAGAAGCGAATTCATCATCGAAAGCCTCTCGTTTCATACCATCTACTTCACTCTCGGAATACAAAACAAACACTCATGGGAACCCCTACCGCAAACACCAATGGTTGTCTAAACCTTATATCTCCCACTCCACTTGAGACGTATTTCTATTGGGTTTCTTGACTTCGATTCAAAGGCTACCTAGGTTGAGAGTAGATAATCATTTTGGGAAAGATGTAAAAAACAAAGAAATAGAAAATACGCATTCAAGACAAGTTGAGACTTTGAAACCTTTATCAGCGTGAAAAAAAAACATGCTTTTCCTGAGGATTGCTTTGGTTGAATTTACTTCATAACTTATTGGATCTGCTTCAACGCACTATTTCAGAAGTCATGTCAAATAGCTCAACACAAGAAGTAGACGAACACAGTAGGCACACCAAGTTCTGGACCTTTCGGTAGAACACTTATTATGCATCTAGAGTTTCCAAAAAAAATATCCAGCACTAAAATAGATCTCTGAAGTGCAACCAGATACTCTTGGTGGGATGCCATGTGCATCATAAAAGCAGGGATACTGATGTGTTTCAATTTTAACTTCTAAAATTACCTTCCCCCATTCGAAGTGAACTGACTTGATGCTAGAGAGGAAGGAGAAACATTGCCTGCAGGGTAGCCACTCACATTGGCTCGTCTCTCTTTCTCTGCCCTTGTCCTAGAAAGAAAAAGACCTCCCTGTGTTCGGCACCACTCTCTCTCCAATGTCCACAGGTCTTTAAAATTTCCTAATTGATGACGCTATGACTTGGCTCACCATCCTTTTTGTGAATCCTATATCAGTGGATATGATGATTATCTAAACAGACCTACTATAGGTGAATTCATCTCAGTAGGTGGAATAAATCCTTCGCAACACTCGGTAATTGCACTAGTCTTTATATGAAAGGTCATATCGCATCATTGTCACATGGATGGAACACATTTCATGAAAAAAAACAACATGCTGCTTCAAAATCATAACATTGATAGCTCTTGCTCAGGCCTAAGTTTTCATAGCCTATCGTCTATGCTGATTAGATTCATAAACCATACCTTGAAACATGCATATGATCCACATAAAGTTACCAGAATATCACGTCAATACCACCTTCTATTTAGTCCCTTCGCAGATGCAGCTATCCCTATCGAAATCTTCGATTGCATTGTTTGCTGCACAAGACCTCTGATTACTCTACTTTGTGTAAAATTGTCGGCAGGCTGGAGTTCTGCCTCTCTGTTACACTCGCAACTTCCTATGATGCATTCATCCAACACAAGAGATGGTGTCTATTGCTCTGCTCCCTAAATCTTTCTGCATCTCACATCAACCCCGCTGCAGCTCTGCATATGAGTCCCCCTCCTTTGCCCTCTCTGGTAGTCAACAGCCCCAAAACAAAGGAGAGCAATTGAGCCCCCCCCCCCCCCCGACACTGAGAGTAGAAGTGAACTGTGACCCCCTCCTCCGACTGCTCCTCTCTCTTCTTCGCACTGCTCTTCTAGGTGCTGCCGCCTAGAGAGCTTCTCCCTTTTTTATCAGCAGTACCTGCCTAAAAAACCCAAAGAGCGCACCAAATGCCTCTCTCCTTCTCAACAGCCGTTCGCCAAGGAATTGCCCTCGCTCTTTTTCTGCATAGCTTCCACAGTACTCTGCGATGAAAGTTCATCAATCCCCCAATTATGGTCGAAGGATGGCCTTATCCTGAGTGTCCCCCTCCCAAAAAATGGTCGCCACCTCTCCTTTTTGATAAGATGAAGTGGGGAGAGATAGAGTGTTTTTAAAAAAACTTCCCCTCTTGAAATTGCACGAAAATTAGCCGTGGTCCATCAATGCCTATGGACTCATCAACAAACTTTGCCACAAGCTTCCAACAGATCGAACGGGTCAATTTCTCCATTTCTTTCCAGATTTCTACGTCCTCATCCTCTGTCCAATACACCGGTGTAGCAGACCACACCAAATATCCCCCAGGCCTCATGTCCGTAGGAGGGGCTCTACACACTCCAAATACTTCTCATCAATCGTCAATTCCACTCTTCAAATACCTGAAATCAAACGTATTTTCCTGCCAAATAGAACCACATTAGTGCATCAAAACCAACCATTTTGTGAGCTAACATACTCCCCTCTTCTTATTTGCGAAGTCGTCCTCGACGAGCCACTACATGCTGCAATAAAATCCAAACAACCATGAACATGTCAATTTACAATTGGTTCGCATACCTTTGCATCGAGGCATCATCCCAATTGGACCTGCACTCATTGAAGCTATTAGTGCTAAAAAAAATCACTCATGAATACATACAAATCAGTCAATTCCAAAATGATCCCAGAGCATGCACATATATGCAATTCCCCTTCAACCATGCATCAATTTGCTCATGCATTCCATTATGAAATTAGTCTCAACCAAAATATCACATTCATACCTTTTTATGTTTTACACATGCAACTATCATTACGAACAAACAGAAATGGAAATACCAAAATAAACAACAATAACTGAAATGAATTCAACAGGAGATGGAGCATACCCAAAATGCATACTTCTGTTATTGACCTACTATTCGCTATGTACAATTATTCCATGACTAGACGTTCCTGAAGAATCCCCATCGTCGTCCTACAGAAACCATCGAGACCCGAGTACCAGTCAGGACCTACATAAAACCCTAGAGTGTCCGACACACTAGAAAACCCTCGGATAGAGCACACAAGTTATAAAGCAAGACCGTTGCATTACCTCGCTAAGGTCTCATCCATAAGTACATATAGAGTCTCCGTGCCTTCAAGAATGTTGATTCAAAGTGAGCTGATCTGTCGCAAGCCACATATACCAATCACACAAGCAAATAACGTTCCCTTCCAGGCGATCTTCGCCCTCTCCTCTCTCTCTCTCCCCCTCAGGAGTGGGGAATAACTTCATGTGTAAATTTTTATTTATTTTCACACGTTGGCCTACATTGACATTGGATGCGATTCGTGGACCTGACCACCCGATCAGGTTGATTCCACCCATCTACCAATGCAACGCAGCGCACAACACACAAACACACAATGATAACACATAACATATATCAGCTAGCCCATAACGAAGCTGGATGCGGCTCATGGTTGTGACCGCCCGGCCACAATGGTTCCACTTACCTACCAACCCGTTATGGCGCGTAGCTAAGACATAAACATATACATCCCAAGCCTATGGCGAAACTAGCTGCGGCTCGTGGTCCTAACCACCCGGCTAAGATAAATCCACCCACCTACTAGCCCACCATAGCGCATCGGTACGATCACAACAACACAAATTTTTTCTTTTCTTTTCTTTTTTCTTTTTTTTTTCATAGTGAATTAATTTACCCAAGTCCTGAGAATTAGGGAGAGGAAGAAAGGAATTTTCCCACTTTTCCCACACATGCATGCAAACATATACACTCTAGCCTTTGACAGATCAACCACCTCTTCACTCCATTCTCTCAATTACAGAAACTACATATGTATCCATCGAGTTGACTTTTCGCTAGGTAACTACAACCAGCTATGCCTTAGTCCCTCCTGTACCTATCCTTAGACGATCTAGAATGTGGGTCTCCGGGATGTCTCATGTAGCCTCACATCGTACTCGCATCCCAACGACTTCCCTAAGGCGAATCAGGCTCAACTTCAGGAGCTCCGTCATCACTTCCTATCGTCAACACATCTGCCCAAGCCCAAGTGATATCGTTCTCTTCGTTAGGCATTTCCCTCGAAGGGTCGAAATAGTAATATCGATCCCCCGCCCATCCTACATGTCAGGTCAGGTATTCCTCAAAACACTCAATATAAAACATAACATCCAAACCCTGGTTTATGAAGCATACCAGCCAATGCGCTTCCTCCACATCATATTCCGTCTCAAAGTCGTCGACATCTATGTCCATGCGGGCGAATGTTTGGTCCGAGAAATATATCCTTAGCTCGTACAAATAGAGTTGAGTTATTTGATCTGCCATTTTATTACCAGTTCCTAACAGTCTCTGCGCAACACAAAAATAATTAGAAGTCCAAAATTCTTGAACTAGCAAGGAATAATATTTATGACAACAAAAATCATAGCTAACATATGCACACACACACATATATATATATATATATATATATATATATATATATATATATATATATATATATATATATATATATATATATATATATATATATATATATATATATATATATATATAACTATACATCTATGTACAAGGAATCTACTACGTCCCTCCGCTTGGATCTCGTCTAGCTTCTCCCGTCCTAATGCTACTTGAAATATGGTTTAACTCTAAGCGCGTTAACCTTCACGGGAGCACATTCTTCTCCTAAATCTTGAATTTGCATGGAACCATTGGAGTTGAGTTCCACCACCTTAAACGGTCCTGCCCATCTTGTCTGTAACTTCCCCGGGAATTTATAATATTTACTATCATAAACTAGCACCAAATCCCCTTCTTGAATCGCATAGGTCTTGAGATTCTTTTCATGCCTCTCCTTACGTCTTCTCTGAATAGCTTCCAGACTTTGCTGTGCAATGAGTCTCTTTTCTTCTAGCTTGACCAATTGTATGTACCTTTCCTTCAATGACTCTTCCTCTCCCATCCTGGCCTCGATGGCCACTCTTAATGTCGGAACTTCTTTTTCGATGGGAAAGATGGCTTCCTCGCCATATACTAGGGAGAACGGAGTGCTCTTAGTCATCACTCGGTAGGATGTTCTATACGCCCACAAAGCTTCCAAAAGTCTCTCATCCCAGTCTCGCCTATGCACAGCTACAGTCTTTGTCAGAATCTGTTCCAAAACCTTGTTGGTGACCTCCACTTGTCCATTCACCCTCGGGTAATATGGAGTGCTTTTCCTATGTTTGATCTTATATAATTCCATTAATTCTTCGATCAGTTCATTGACAAAGTGCGTTCCTCTATCACTCACTATCTCCAACGGGCATCCGAATCGGGTGATAATTTGTTCATACAAAAATTTAGCTACATCAACAGCTCGGTCAGTCTTCAGAGCTTTAGCCTCTACCCACTTGGTAACATAGTCAGTGCAGACCAAGATATACCTATTGGATCTACGTCTTGAGGGAGGATCAATAGGCCCCACAAAATCAATTCCCCATTTTTCAAAAGGCTTGAGAGCAAGCACTGGCGTAAGAGGAGCAGCATGTGCTAATGTGGGTTTGCCCATTCTTTGGCATTTGTCGCATTTCTTACAGTATGTTTGAGAGTCTTTGAACAGCGTTGGCCACCAATACCCGGCCAATAAGATCTTTCTTGCCGTCAATTCACCAGCAAAATGCCCACCGCAGGGTTCATCATGTAAAGCCCTCAACACTAGAGGTACTTCTTCTTCCTCAAGACACCTTCGATAAATGCTTTCATGTACAAAATATCGATAGAGCTGCCCCCAATGATGCTATGGTGCTTCGCCAATGCTAACAGTTTTTGTTTCTCTCTCTTGCTTGCTCCTGGCGGATATTGAGTGGTGCACAAGAAATTCACCAAGTCGGCATACCAAGGTACTTTAGCTTCAACCTGGAATAGATGCCCATCAGGAGCATCGTCGAGCACGCCAGAGATTGGCTCCTCATTAACAATTCGAGATAAATGGTCGGCCAATATGTGCGCTTTGCCTGGTCTGGTTACCACTGTGAACTGAAATTCTTGGAGAAGTAGCATCCACCTCATCAATCGCCCTGATAACTCTGGTTTATTAATGATATACTTAAGGGCTTCATGATCCACATAAAAAGTGAAATGCTTTCCCATCAAGTAATGCCGATACTTGTTCACCGCAAAGATCATCGATAGGCATTCCTTCTCTGTAGTCGTATAGTTCCTCTCAGTGCTATTCAAGTTGCGGCTTGCGTAATAAATAGGGTGGTCCAACTTCTTTTCATCGGCTTGGCATAGTATTGCTCCAATCGCAGTATGAGAAGCGTTGGTATGCACATGGAATTCTTTCGTCCAGTCGGGTGCTACCAAAATCGGTGCATTTATCAATCTCTCCTTGATTGAGTCGAATGCAACTTGACACTCTTCAGTCCATTGGTATTGTTGGTCTTTCCTCAAAAGATTCGTCAGTGGTGCCGCTATGGATGCAAAATTTAATATAAATCGTCGATAATAATTAGCATGCCCCAAGAATCCTCTGAGTTGCCGCAAGTTTTGCGGAGGTGGAAGTTGTCCGATCTTTTCCACTTTATCCTCGTCAACCGCAGTCCCTTTTTCGGAAATAACATGTCCCAAAAGCAATCCTCTTCGTACTCCAAATGTACACTTTTCAGGATTTAATGCGATGCCTTTTTCAATGCTTCTTCTTAAAATCGCTTCGATCCTCTCCATCATGTTTTCATTGTCGCCTCTAATCGCAAAGTCATCGAGAAATATCTCCATCCAATCTTGCAAATAGTCTTGATATGCAGCTATCATTGCCCTCTGGAATGTGGCCGGTGCATTGCATAATCCAAATGGCATCACACGATATGCATACGTACCCCATTCTGTGGTGAAAGTAGTTTTTGATTGATCCTCTTCATGGATTTGGATTTGGTTGTACCCACTGAAACCATCCAAAAATGAGTACAATTTATGGCCAGCCACTCTGTCCAGGATTTGATCAGTAAATGGCAAGGGGAAGTGATCCTTCTTCGTGCGCTCGTTCAACTTGCGATAATCTATGCAAATACGGATTTTCTTATTTTTCTTCGGAACAACTACGATTGGTGATACCCACTCACTGGATGCGATGGGATATATGAATCCTGCTTCCAATAATTTAGTCAATTCCAACTTGATCAATTCCGAGTAGACTGGATTTGTCCACCTGAGTCGTTGACATATTGGTCGGGCACCTTCTTCCAAGTCTATATAATGTTGGCAGATTCGGGGATCAATTCCTCTCAGATCACTGTATGACCATGCAAAGGCTGTGCCAAAATTTTTGAGTGTCATTTTAATACAATCTCGTACTCCATCTGGTAGCTCTGACCCCACGCTCAAGAACTTTTCTGGAAAAACTTCTCATTTTTCCACCTGAGCTTCTCGCGAATATTCCTTATTCCTTGATGAAGTTGTGATTGGAATGTGCTCTCCGATCACGCGTGCATGGTTGGCTAGTAAATCATTATTTTGTTCTGTTTCGATTGAACCTAATTTCTTTAATTCAGCTTTTGCAATGGCTTCCGACACTTTAGTCTTACTCTTTGCTTCCTTTTCCAATTCTTGACCTCTCCTTAGAAGCTCTACTTCTAGCATTCTAACTCTTTCTCTCAACTGTTGCATTTCCATTGTTGGAGCTAACTCCAATTTCAGCTCTTCTTTTGAAGCTCCCTTTTTCCGGGATTGAGTAGTTTTGTTTTTACTTGCGTCTATACTTAACATGTAGCACTCAAATTCACTTGTATGTGTCAACCATCCTAGCAACTCCCGATCTGAATCATCCTTGTAACATAGAGGATCTATGTACTCGCCCACTTTCGCATGTTGGAGGTTGGCCAATTGCAGATTAAATCCATCCTGTGAAGGGTCCTTGGAAGTCTCCGTGCGCAAAGCAAATCTTACCCGCGCCATTTCTTGTCTAACCTTTTCCTTTGCTTTTTGCTCCCTTTCCTCAGCTGTTGTCGATTTCTTGCCGGTCAAGCTCGGAGACACTTGAAGTTGTATTCGATCAACCTTTGGTCCAATTGTGATAAATCCTGTGCGCCAATCGTGCACACATTCGGCTTGCACCAGCCATGGCCGTCCAAGTAAGATCGAGAAGGTGGCCTCTGAGGTCCTTGGTCTTACTATCAGATAATCAACTTTAAATTCTAGACCGCCCACAACTGTGCTTACATTCTTTAAAAGACCCGCAGGCTTCACTTGTGTTTGATCTGCCATTCTCAAGGACATCGGAGTTTCTTCCATGTGGGTGAGGCCCAAAGCTTTCATCATGAACTCAGTCATAAGGTTGACTGCGGCTCCACTATCTAACTGAGCACCGGGGATTGCATATCCTTTAATCTCGACCGTCACAGTTGGAGCATTTGAATCAATTTGCATCGTAATACTTTGAATGATCCCTTGGACATCTTTACCTAGTCTCTTTTTCTCTCGAACTTTCCTCGGCTTCTTGATATATTCATTGTAGAATTGTTTCCTATAAACAGGTGAACATTTCAGCAATGTGCCAATGTCCAGCGTGACTTCCATGTCAGCGAGCAGCTTTACAATATCCACTTCCTCCAAACTCTGTTTTTCCTTCCTACACTTCGGAGCTCTTAATCTTTCAGGGAATGGTGCTATGCCTGGCACAAACTCCTTGGTCACTGGTGGAAGGATCTCAATCTCTTCCCCATCCTCAAACTCCTGCTGCTCATCAAATCCTCCAGCTTGGTTCTCTACCTCTCCCTGTTCGGTTATCTTCTCCTGGCTAGCTTTTTTGTGTTCGCCTTCTGGATGCTTCTTTGAATACTCTTGAGTCCTTGTGACTACTGCCACAGTTGGCTCTTTATGTGGTTTCTTGGCCTCGTAAGCATCCACAAAGTGCATTGACGAGCTAGAGCCTTCTTGAGGGTTCGGTGTCTTGAACACTACTCCGATTGTAGGGACGTGCTCTTGAGCTCTCGTTGTGGAATGCATCTGAGTGTCAACATAATTCGAGGACCCTACTGGTCCTTTTTCCTTGCCGGCGGCAGCTCTTCGTTTAGGACAATCTTCATCAAAGTGGCCCTCTCCACTATAGTACCTACATAGTGGGGTATAATCAATTGGTTTCTTTTCGTTTGGACATCTAGATTGAGTATGGCCAAAGCCATGGCATCTCCAGCACTGGATTGGGCCATCTCTCCTTTGATCACGTGCGGCTCCTCTTGGATAGTCTCCTCCTTGACCCTGGGCACCATATCCATAAGTAGGTCTGTTTTCCCAACGAGATGTAGGTGGGACACTTTGAGCGGGCAATCCCGTGTAAGGTCTTTCTCTTGTATCTCCCGATTTCATGGTCCTCTCTTCATAGGCCCTCTTGTTGTAACATCGGTCCTCCGTGTGATTTGTCCTTCCACAAAAAGTGCAACGCATTCTAGGTGGTGATCTATCTGTGAATACTCTCGAGACTGTAGGGCATTCTGAAGCCAAATGGTCGTAAACATGGCACTTTCCACACCATGTATTTGATCGAAACACTTGATTGGGGTTTGTAGTCACCTCTGGTTTTACTGTGTATGTTTCCTGGGTCATAGTGACAGCTTTTATAGATTGTGTGACCAACTCCAATATTCGTTCTTCAGTTAGTGTAGGCTTTACCTCGCCTGGCGTGCTAGTGGCAGCTACAAAAGCTGGGGTCGTCAATGAAGGACTTCCTTGGCCTGGATCTTTCATTGGTATATTTCCTGGGCCTCCCATAGGCTCGTATAAGAGCTCCATCTTCCTCTGTTGGCATAATTGTACTTCCTCCCAAAGCCTCGCTTGTTCCTTAGCATCCATTAAAGTCGCAGGTCTTGTCAGGCTGATATGCTGCTGTGCCATAGGATCTCTCAATCCCGAAATGAATCTTCTTTTCAATGTCTCATCGTTCGGGGCATTCGCGCCCATCTTTCTTACCAACGTTTCCATTCTCTGAATATAGTTATCGATGCTCTCATTGACTCCCTGTCGCAAATAATCCATTTGTTGGGCCAATCTGTCTTGGAAGCCTTGTCATCGAAACTTTTCCAGGAAGGCTTCCTTGAGCATCTGATAAGTTCCACGCTCTTGTGGTGTCAGATTCCCATACCAATTGGCTGCCTCATCACGGAGAATAGCCGAAAAAATTCTCAACCTTTGATCCTGGTCAACTACGTCATTGGCCTCACAAGTAACCTCAAACAACTGGATAAAACTATCCGGATCGTCCCAAGTACCTGAAAACTTGGTGAAGTCCCCCAAGTGAACCGAAATCCACTGAGCCATTTCGAACAGAGGTGTGATGTCAATACCACTTCGATCCCAGAAATTTAGTGCACGCGGCCTCAGGATCCCTCCTTCAAACTTCCGCACTTGATTCGCGACTCTCCTACGGGACTACACATTTTTGGCTGATTTCTTCGAGCCAATCGAGGTCCACTCACCTGGTGGTTCCCACCTTCTCCTTTCTCTTTCAAGGGCTCTTCTCTGAGCGCGTTCCTCTCTTTGCGTTTGTGTTGCTCTTGAGGATGAGCTCCCCTCGCTCATGTACTAGATTTGGGGTCCGCAAGCTCGGCCAACATGTGGCGCTAGGCGAACCTATGGCACTCTCTTATAGAGACGTACCAAGCTAAATTCCCGGCAAACGCACCAAAATGTTAACCTCTTAGTCCAAGGAAAAGTGCCTATGCACAATGATATTTTGCCTAAACCTTCTAATACTAGGTCAGCTATTATCACCCTAAGTCCCCAATTTCACTCCAATGTAACCTTGGAGAAGATGAAAAAAATGCGTGCAACTAAGTGTCCAACCCCAATGATTCCTTCTAACAACCTCCCTCTTTCTCTCACTCCTACACATACATGTGCTCTCATGCACTCGCACACACATTCACCTATAGATACTCACGCGCATACCCTAACACATGTACTCTCCTTTTCCCCCTCCCTTACCCTCACACGTACTCTTACACACACCTGCATGCACATATCATCTCGCACACATACATCCCTCACACTACCCTCCGTGCCCACCTATCTCTCACACATTCGCACTCGCTTACATACACACATTCACACACCATCTAGTCTAATCCCCTAGGAGGTTACAAGTATCCTCTTCCCGCAATTCATGTAACACGACCAACTCATCTCACCTTACACAACCAAACACTTCCTCGCACTCCTTCCCTTATTCCCACTTTTTAGCCATAAGAAGCGAATTCATCATCGAAAGCCTCTCGTTTCATACCATCTACTGCACTCTCGGAATACAAAACAAACACTCATGGGAACCCCTACCGCAAACAGCAATGGTTGTCTAAACCTTATATCTCCCACTCCACTTGAGACGTATTTCTATTGGGTTTCTTGACTTCGATTCAAAGGCTACCTAGGTTGAGAGTAGATAATCATTTTGGGAAAGATGTAAAAAACAAAGAAATAGAAAATACGCATTCAAGACAAGTTGAGACTTTGAAACCTTTATCAGCGTGAAGAAAAAACATGCTTTTCCTGAGGATTGCTTTGGTTGAATTTACTTCATAACTTATTGGATCTGCTTCAGCACACTATTTCAGAAGTCATGTCAAATAGCTCGACACAAGAAGTAGACGAACACAGTAGGCACACCAAGTTCTGGACCTTTCGGTAGAACACTTATTATGCATCTAGAGTTTCCAAAAAAAATATCCAGCACTAAAATAGATCTCTGAAGTGCAACCAGATACTCTTGGTGGGATGCCATGTGCATCATAAAAGCAGGGATACTGATGTGTTTCAATTTTAACTTCTAAAATTACCTTCCCCCATTCGAAGTGAACTGACTTGATGCTAGAGAGGAAGGAGAAACATTGCCTGTAGGGTAGCCACTCACATTGGCTCCTCTCTCTTTCTCTGCCCTTGTCCTAGAAAGAAAAAGACCTCCCTGTGTTCGGCACTGCTCTCTCTCCAATGTCCACAGGTCTTTAAAATTTCCTAATTGATGACGCTATGACTTGTCTCACCATCCTTTTTGTGAATCCTATATCAGTGGATATGATGATTATCTAAACAGACCTACTATAGGTGAATTCATCTCAGTAGGTGGAATAAATCCTTCGCAACACTCGGTAATTGCACTAGTCCTTATATGAAAGGTCATATCGCATCATTGTCACATGGATGGAACACATTTCATGAAAAAAAACAACATGTTGCTTCAAAATCATAACATTGATAGCTCTTTCTCAGGCCTAAGTTTTCATAGCCTATCGTCTATGCTGATTAGATTCATAAACCATACCTTGAAACATGCATATGATCCACATAAAGTTACCAGAATATCACGTCAATACCACCTTCTATTTAGTCCCTTCGCAGATGCAGCTATCCCTATCGAAATCTTCAATTGCATCGTTTGCTGCACAAGACCTCTGATTACTCTACTTTGTGTAAAATTGTCGACAGGCTGGAGTTCTGCCTCTCTGTTACACTCGCAACTTCCTATGATGCATTCATCCAACACAAGAGATGGTGTCTATTGCTCTACTCCCTAAATCTTTCTGCATCTCACATCAACCCCGCTGCAGCTCTGCATATGAGTCCCCCTCCTTTGCCCTCTCTGGTAGTCAACAGCCCCAAAACGAAGGAGAGCAATTGAGCCCCCCCCCGACACTGAGAGTAGAAGTGAACTGTGACCCCCTCCTCCGACTGCTCCTCTCTCTTCTTCGCACTGCTCTTCTAGGTGCTGCCGCCCAGAGAGCTTCTCCCTTTTCTATCAGCAGTACCTACCTAAAAAACCCAAAGAGCGCACCGAATGCCTCCCTCCTTCTCAACTGCCGTTCTCCAAGGAACTGCCCTCGCTCTTTTTCTGCATAGCTTCCACAGTACTCTGCGATGAAAGTTCATCAATCCCCCAATTATGGTCGAAGGATGGCCTTATCCTGAGTGTCCCCCTCCCAAAAAATGGTCGCCACCTCTCCTTTTTGATAAGATGAAGTGGGGAGAGATAGAGTGTTTTTAAAAAAACTTCCCCTCTTGAAATTGCACGAAAATTAGCCGTGGTCCATCAATGCCTATGGACTCATCAACAAACTTTGCCACAAGCTTCCAACAGATCGATTTCTTTCCAGATTTCTACGTCCTCATCCTCTGTCCAATACACCGGTGTAGCAGACCACACCAAATATCCCCCAGGCCTCATGTCCGTAGGAGGGGCTCTACACACTCCAAATACTTCTCATCAATCGTCAATTCCACTCTTCAAATACCTGAAATCAAACGTATTTTCCTGCCAAATAGAACCACATTAGTGCATCAAAACCAACCATTTTGTGAGCTAACAGTAACCCTGTTATGTTATGGTTACATGATTTGTAACTTGGAGGGTATTTTTGGCCTCAACCAAGCACTTCATTGCATACTACACTTGTTGTACTTAAGGCATGTGAAAGCTTATGTTCATAAAGCTTGTAGTACACACATTTGATTACATAACTCACCCATATTGGCAACCAAGGGGAGTGTGAAGCAATTTGTTTGTTTGCGTTCCATGATATTAAAAGCAATATACTTTTAGGATGGAAGACAATACATGATGCAGGTTTACCTTCTTGCAACATCAACCATGCAAGAGGATGAAGAAGTTTCAAACCCTCGAGCTATACTTGCAGTTCAACTTGCTACATGGAAGCATCAAGGAGAATGAAGACTACTCTTCCACCAAGCGACCTTCAAACATGTGTCCAAACTTATTTATGTTGGAATCTTTATGAAACCATATTCTTGGAAAGTTTTTTCATTGTATCCCTTGAGATATCATATGTATGATATACTCAATTCAACAATTCAAGGAAGAGCAAGGATTAAGCTATCCCTCATATACAACATGTTGCTAGAATGTATTTCTATGGTTACTATGTTAGGTGATGATTGAAGCTTGGAAGATGATTCAAGCAAAGTCAAAGGCCATGAAGCAATGCATTGAAGAATCAACAGCAATGAAGATAGCGTCATCAAACAATGAAGAGAACATAGAATGAAGATGAAAGCTCAAAGGACTCAACACTAGAAGATCATTTTCAAGAAGACAAAGAAGGGTTGGAAATCAAGGCTCAAGGCGAGGCTCGTCATCAATGACAAATGGTTTCAAAATGAAGATATCAAGAAGATCTACACAACCTACAAAAGCCCAAGGATCGAGAATTGGAATTCAAAAGCTAGTAAGGATCAAAAGCTATTATCTCCAAGGACTCCGTTTCAGCAATCGAGAAGGCATCCTTCATTAGAAGCATTCATTTGGTAATGTTTATCAATCTGATTTCTTCCTTGATAGTATTCATCTTCTAAAGATCCGAGTGCACTTAAAATCAATTAGGATCAATGCTCATACATGTTCTATCTTGGAGAAACCTATCCTCTAGCATTAAAACACTTCTAAGCCTTCTCATAGAAATCTATATCATATCGTAGATTATTCCCATTGTACGTTGAATCTCTATCACATATTTCAAAAGAAGATCACATATACCTCTTGTTCATTGATATGTACCTCTCAAACTCCATGTATACAAAGCAAGAAGCTTGTATTTGTAGTCAAGTTCTATTCAAGCACATATCCATCAAGAAGATTCCAATTGCAGCCAAGTGCTATCTAAGCACTCTTCCTCCATTGAAGAAGTTTAAAAGAAGAAGATTCAAGTGATCGAGGTAAAGACCGTGGACGTCACTACTCAAAGAGCTCACTCACTTCTCCACATCAATTGGAAGAAGTAAAGTAAAGAAGAAGGAAAGTGCATTCAATGCACTCAAAGTAAAGACTTCCTCACCATAGGACGATGAAGAATGTGCACTCAATGCACACAAAGATAAAGAAGAAGACTTCCTCACAAAATGAAGAAAAGAAAGGTGTATTCAACACACCTAGACAAAGGTAAAAACATTACTCTACTCTAAATGTAGAGACATAAGCACTTTATATGTGCTATTGCAAGTCAATTTGACTTAAATACAAATTTGTATGGACTCTCATTTATAAACAGTCATTCAAAAGGCTGCATATTATCACACACATTGGATCTTATGTAAAAGCAAGTAAAGCACTCAAATCCCCTTCATTACCAACCATTGTAAATTGAAAGGTTGATCACATATACAAGTGGTGTGAGCACCTGCTTCTACACATAGAAGGTGTAAACAACATGAAGTTTGATCAAGAAGTTGGGATCTTGATTAGCTTCATTTCTTTATGTAAAAAAAGTCATCAGACAAGTGAAGGAATAGAATCACTCTAGAGCTAGAGCAATGCTCGCTCCAAGATGAGTGAGGAAAAACCACAACCTCTGAACTTTGCATTATACAAAGTTAAGTTGTTATACACAAATGGCAAAAGCCATAGATAAAGCACTTTTGTAGCTTTGTAACTTGTTTGAAACCTCCATATGTATTATGATGAAAAGAGCTCATGTATTCAAGCTCTTGTACTTCCTTATCCGAAGTACTATGTAAAAGATTATATTCTTCAAAGATCACATAAAAGGGTTCTCAAATTGAAGGGGAGATATTCTTGAAGGAAGGTGCTACATCAACATGAAACATTCAAAGAAGAAGATGTTATCAACCAAAAATGGAGCCATTTTTTGAAGCAAAGGACAAAGCGAAGATCAACTACATGGAGCAAAGGATTACGTCAATGGACTACATCAACTCATGAAGAAAAGACATCAACAACAGGAGAAAAGCTAAGCTTGAAAACATCAAACATATGCAAATCAAAGACACTTCAAAAGGAGCACAAAAGCTACTACTTGAAGATTTCAAATCGATCAACACGGACTAAGGAGATCTCTACATCAGATGATCAAAGCCATCAAGGTCAAGAAGGAATTCATCATCAACATTTGGAAGAACTATCACCTCAATGAAGCAAACGACTATGTCAAAAAGAAGAGCATCAACTATCAATCAAATGACTACATTAAGAGAAGAGCATGAAGAAGAATCAACTATGAAGATATATGAAGAACAGGAGAAAGAAGAAGGAAGCAAAAGACTTCAAGGCTAAGAAAAAGCACATCAAAGGGGAGACAAAAAGAAGAACGACAAGCCAAGAGGGAGACAAGGGCACTACAAAAAGATTGGTAGAATTTGAAGATTGAAGGGGAACTGTTGGTGCAAACAATCTCCAAATTTACCACTCCTAATACATGCATTTGACTCAGCTCTTAGAGTTTTCTTATTCTGCATATGACCCTAGTCTTAAAAGCATTTTTTTCATATGGCCCATAGTTTTTTGAAAAAATAGAAAAAAAGAAAATAGCCACGTAGCTTATTCCACGAACTTAGCTACTTGCATAATCACTCCATAATTCAAGGAAAATATTTGTACTCAAATTGCGTTCGCATGATCCTCCTTGAATCAAGGAAATCAACCCCATATTTCTCTTTGGAAAGAAGTATACATGCGGTAAACTCCTGCCGCTTCATCCTGCTTGTATATAAACACATACTGAATAGAAATGTTGGGTGACTCTATTAGACATTTTCCATATACTATTGTCGACCCCATGCGTGTCCATCTTCTCTCTCTGTGTTTTTTAGCATGATCATTACTTCTGTGTATTACGCGCAGCAGCTCATCCTACTCTATGGAGAGTTTGCTCACTGATTGATCATAAGCCGTCACACGTCTATATACACGATCAACGTCTGTTGTATTCAGCATCTGTGATATTCATATTTGTTGACTATAGGATATAAGACGATAGCAGCATTAGTGACTCAGTTGACATTAGTATTATGCTAATCTATTCTGCTCCATGATTCACTGTGTGAAACACTCTGCTATGATCAAGTGTGTACAGGAACGTACAGTTATATGTTGCACATTCATAAGGAAAGTATAAGCCACTCTCTTGTATACATATAACCATGCGTAGCTATGTATCTATGATATGTGCATCCTCATCATAAGTATATGATACGTATCTACTGTCTACAATTTACATGGAAGAATGCATGATGATTAGATATGCGCTCTCTAACTGAATACTCACATTATAATAGATATAGCCTTCACACGGAGTTTGTTTGTCAACATATAGATGAATCTTGATATGAGACCCAAATCACTTGCCTTATGATATGGGTATAGAGACATCTTCGATGTGTAAGATATATATAACTTGATTACATGAAGATCTCATTTAATACGTGCACAAATGAATGTGAGTATGTAAAATAACTATAACAGTATCTACTGTTAGCGGCACACTACCTTCAAGTATGTAATCTCATATATGTTTTACTGATAACATAGCTCACATACTTACATGCGATCAGCACACATATATGATTCCATGTTCAGCAGATTTTTCAAGTCATCAGGAGATATGCAGAATCTGTTCGTGGTGCAGAATACAATGAGAATCGCAACCGAAGTCTCATAGAAGTACAATACAGGGAATCAACCATCATCATATGACATGTATCACACATGTTCAGATCTACAAACATCATGTAAGAAGGAGCAGATCATGAAGTGCGGTGTCAACTGAAGACAACTTCGAAGACTACAATCCGATTCAAATGAGGCTCATTATTACTTGTTCACATGAACCCATGTGTGCATGTGCCTTTGTCTCAATTCCTATATGCGCGTAAACCATTCAGTTCTGCTTTATGAGTTGTAATACATCTGCTCATGCAAATGCATTTAGGAAGAAGAAGTTTATACATACATGAGAGGAGTTCATATGTAAAATTCTTTTACAAGTAGTTTATGAAGATCTCCATGCTCTATTGTATTATTGAGTACACAAAAATAAAGTTGAATGTTAGTCTCATGATCCAACTTGAATGGGACCATGTTTTAACTTATATGTAACTCTTGGAGTCACTCTTTACTCCACACCTTAACACACGTTTCCGCATTAGAGTGTATTATCCTCACTCACTCACATGTAGTACCTCTCAAGCAAACTTTGCAAGTAGAGGTAGTAGCTGAAGATGTAGAGGTGAAGGAGGTAGAGAAGGAAGAGGGAGAACCCAAGCCTCATGTCCATGTGTCGTATGTGTTCTAACCAATCATATTACATATAATTGTTTTAGGAACTCAAGTAACCAAAGAGGAAGAGGTTACAATATAGGAGGCTATGAAAACTCAAGAGGAAGATTCAATTTGATAAATCACACAGGCAACCATTCACCAAGAAAGGATACATACATGGAGACGTATTGGAGTTGGTCCATACATATGTATGGGGACAAAGTAAGGAGCCTTCAATCTCTAGATCCAAGTATTGTGTATCATTCACAAATGATTGTAGCAGATGGACTATATTGTATTTCATGAAGCATAAAGATGAATTGTTTACATGTTTCAAAAAGTTTTTAGCTCTTGTATGGAACCAGAAAGGTAAAAACCTAAAGAGAGTAAGGTGAGATGGAGGGGGAGAATATTTCTCCCATGATTTTGATTCTTATCTCCAAGAGAGAGGGATCAAATGATAAATGAGAACCAGGTATACTCTTGAGCAAAATGGAGTGGTAGAGAGAAGGAATAGAACAATTGTGGAGGCTGCAAGGTCAATGCTCAATGAGAATAAGCTACCTAGCTACTCGTGCGTAGAGGCAATATCAACATCTACATACTTGATCAATAGACTTCCATCAAAGGTTTTAGATGCCATGACAGCATATGCAACGTGGAATGGATGAAGACCTAGCCTTGATCATTGCAAGATCTTTGGGTGCATAGCTTATGCACACATACCTTCATAGATTAGATGCAAGTTGGATCCAAGGGCAAAGAAATCCATCTTCATTGGCTATGACCTAAATAAGATAGGTTCATTATACAATCCAAGCAACAAAAGGCTTCATTGTAAGTAGAGATGTGTTTGATGAAAACAAGTCATGGTTTGAAGATGATTGCAAAAAAAAAACTTCCCTATGACATAGAAGAAGACTTTCCAACCTTATCAAAGAGGGATGAGAATACACTTGAAGCATCAAGTAATTTTGATGATAATCAAAAGAACTCAAGGAGATAAATGAGCTCTAAATGCAAATCCAAAGTGTAGGAGTGAGAGATGTGGCAAAATCCTCTAAACAAACTATTAGAAGGTCTACTAGAGAGAAAAGGAAGCCAAAAAGGTAGGGATATGATACTTTGTTAGTTACTAAACATTCAGTATATATAGCACAAGACTTAAATTCCAAAGAACCCTCAACATATGAAGAAGCAAAGGGGAAGCCTAAGTGGATAAATTCTAAGGAAGAAGAGGTTGAAGCCTTACTAGAAAATTAGAATTGGGAATTGGTACCCAAGAATCCATCTATGAAAGTCATAGGTTCAAGGTGGATCTATAAGGTAAAGAAGAATTCTGATTCTATCAACGGGTACAAAGCAAGGCTAGTGGCCAACAAATATGCAAAAACACAAGGTATTGATCATGAAAAAACATTTTCACATGCTGCAAAGATGCCTACCATTAGAGTACTCATGAGTGTTGCATCTTCCAAGGAGTGGAAAATTTATCGAAATGGATGTAAAAAATGATTTTCTAAATGGATGTATATCTAAGGAGGTATACATGCTCAACCTCCTAGTTTTGAATATCAATCATACCCTGAATATGTGTGCAAGTTGAGGAAAGCTTTGTATGAGTTGAAGCAAGCCCCTATGGCTTGGAATCACACGCTTGTCACTTACTTGCAGGATAAAGGATTCAATGTGAGCAAGGTAGGTCCTTCCCTCTTCATTAAGAGGAACCAATCACAAGTCATATACATATGTGTATATGTTGATGACATAACCATTATAGGCAATGATGGAGAAGGAATCAGAAAGATCAAACTCAAAATGAAAGAAGAATTCAAAATTAGTGATCTTGGTTTGCTTACATACTTCCTAGGTTTGGAAGTAGTATATATAGAAAAAGGTGTATTTCTTACTCAAAGGAAGCACATCAAAGGTATATATAGAAAAAGGTATATTTCTTACTCAAAAGAAGTACATCAACATGAGTGATCTTGGTTTGCTTACATACTTCCTAGGTTTGGAAGTAGTATATATAGAAAAAGGTATATTTTCTACTGAAAGGAAGTACATCAAAGGCATGCTTGCCAAATTCAAAATGGAGAATTCAAAAGTTGTTGGTACTTCAAAATGTTCATGAAGGCAAGCAAATTCAAGATGTACTAGCTACGAAAGTCATGTTGGAAGTAATGTTGGTGCAAGAGAATCCAAACCCGCATACTTAGATAATTAAAATGTATTCCATATAATCACATATGATCATTCCCTTCTAAAATCAATCACTTCTACCCATGTAAAGCACATATGTTAGATACACTAATTCCACGAGGAGTTAGATGGAATCAAATCTCGTGTTTCTTGATGAGAGAATAAATCCTATAGTTTATGACTTACTTTTAGGTGAGCATTTGAATTCGAATTCAAAGATTGGCTCCAACTTCAACTATAAAAGAGGATCAAAAGACTCGTGGTCTATGAGAGATTAGAAGAGCCCAATTATGAGATCTTCTCGAGAGGGAATTAAGTGATTAGTGTGCTCATCTCATATCCACTTCACTACCCTCACATTGTGAAATTGAACATTGCCAATGCCATTTTATTACTATGTGATTTAATACATACACATTGATCATATCTCTTCTTCACTTCTTTGCTATGACCATCTCAAAACAATGAACTTCTCAGAGCTTGTTCTCAGTGCATGGTTGACCATTTTATCATTACTCTCTAGACTATAGTCTGAAGCACCCCCAAAATATCAGGCAAGTCCTATAACTTGCTAAGCATCATTCTTAGTGTGCAGTCCATCTTTTTTTATTGAGCTAACTCATGATTGGTAGTTATCTATATTAATTAGATACCACCAAAAGGAATTTCGCTAATTGCTAGTAGGTTGAGAGCATTATTCATTCTATTGAACATGTGTAGACACTAAAATAGCAAGTCTATGATCTTGGATCAACTTCCTACTTATTTGTTTTGATCCATTGATTAGTGGATCATGTTCCAAAGCACATAAGTGATTATTTGTGATCATTAGGAAGTTAAAAGGGCTTACTACACTCTTCACTACTTGTTCTTGGCTGGTGTGAAGCAGGGTTTTGCAACACCACTTCATCTCTGAAGACTATCCACCATCTCCTCCAATAGTGGTATCAGAGCAACATCAAAGCAAGATGGGAGATGGTTTTCCATCATTCATTGACAAATTGGACAGAAGCAACTATTCAACATGGTCACTAAGGATGCAAGCCTACCTTGAAGCAAGAATCTTATATGGATACATCTCAAGAGATGAAGGAATGCCAACATTCAGGAGCATACATCAACCTAGAAGGGATAAACAAGAAAGGGTGACCACATGGTGTGCAAAGGATGCCGTGCAGGAAGAAGTTGAAGCACTTCAAGAAAACAATAATTGGGATCTGGTTCCGAAGAAGCCAAGCATGAAGGTAATAGGATCCAAGTGGATATAAAAAATCAAGAAGAATTCAGATGGTTCTATAAACAATTACAAAGCAAGGCTAGTGGCAAAGGTATTTGCTCAAACCCATGGAGTGGATTTTGAAGGAAGTTTTTCACCTTTGGCTAAGATGCCAACAATTATGGTTTTGGTAAGTTTTGATGCTTCTAAGATTGGATCCCATATCAGTTAGATGTTCAGAATGCATTCCTAAATGGATGGATCTCGAAATAAGTGTACATGGCTTAGCCACCAGGGTATGAAGATAAGGAAAAGACAAGTTATGTATGCAAAGCTAAGGAAGGCACTCTATGGTCTAAAGCAAGCTCCTAGAGCTTGGAACCATAGGCTTGCACATATTTGCAGGATCAAGGATTTGTTGTTTGTAAAGAAGATTCTTCTTTGTTCATAAAGAAGACCAACTCAAGAGTTATTTACTTACGTGTCTATGTGGATGACATTATCATCACAGGAAATGATGCTAATGGCATCAAATAGGTTAAAGCTCAAATGATGGAAGAGTTTAAAATGAGTGATCTTAGTTTGTTAACATACGTTCTTGGATTGAAACTTGTATACACAGATTCTGGTGTGTTTATTACTTAGAGGAAGTACAGTCATGATATGCTGGTGAAATTCAAGATGGACAACACCAAAATTGCAGGTACACCCATGGAACTCAACCACAAACTTAGTTCTCATGAGGGAGAACTTCTTGAAGATATTACATGATACCAAAAGCTTGTTGGGAGTCTCAACTATGCAACCCTAACAAGAGTCGGCATATGTTATGGAGTAAGTACATTAAGCCAATTTATGCATACACCAAGGAAACCTCACTTGGAATCTGCTAAGAGGATCCTAAAATATCTAAAAGGTACCATAAATGAAGGGTTGTTAACCCATTCACATCTCATTTGGACATAAAGATGTATTCTGATGAAGATTGGGTTGGCTCCAAGGATGATAGGAGGAGCACCTCAGGATACTTGTCTTTTGCAAGTTCAAAGCTAATATCATGGTCATCAAAGAAGCAACCAACTGTGGGATTGTCATCTAGAGAGGCAAAATATAGAGGGTTGGCACTGTATATCATGCAAGGACTAAGCACATTGAAGTGCACTATCATTATGTAAGAGCAAAATTTCTTAGCAAGGGCTTTCGATTTTCCAATGTATCAACTCATTTGCAATGTGCAGATATACTCACAAAGTCTTTGGATTGAACTAAGATGAACATGTTCAAGATGATGATTGGTTTGTAGGAGATCAAGGAGGAATGAAGACTAAGCATGTTAGGCTTGAGAGGGAGCTATTGGTGCAAGAGAATCCAAGCCTACGTACTTGGATAATTAGCATGTATTCCATATAATCACATATGATCATTCCCTTGTAAAATCAATTACTTTTACCCATGTAAAAGTGCATATGTTAGATGCACTAATTCCACAAGGATTTAGATGGAATCTAATCGCACATTTCTTGATGAGAGAATAAATCCTATAGTTTAGGACTTACTTTTAGGTGAGCATTTGAATTTGAATTCAAAGATTGGCTCCAACTTCAACTATAAAAGAGGATAAAAAAACTTGTAGTCTATGAGAGATTAGAAGAGCCCGATTATGAGATCATCTTGAGAGGGACTTAAGTGATTAGTGTGCTCATCTCATGGCCACTTCACCCTCACATTGTTTAATTGAACATTTCCAATGACATTGTATTACTATGTGATTTAATACATACACATTGATCATATCTCTACTTCACTTCTTTGCTATGACCATCTCAGAATAGTGAACTTCTCAGAGCTTGTTCTCAGTGCATGGTTGAAAATTTGATGTGATCTAAAGTGCTATATAATCACCATAATGTCTACTTCATAGGTACAAATTTTAATTCTTATTGCTTCACTTAATCATGATATATTTTCATATCATTACTCTCTGGTCTGTAGTTTGAAGCACCCCGAAAATGTCGAGCAAGTCCTATAACTTGCTAAGCATCATTCTTAGTGTGTAGTCCATCGTCTTTATTGAACTAACTCATTACTTGTATCTACATAAGTCAATTAGATACCTCCAAAAGGAATTTGACTAATTGCTAGTAGGTTGAGAGCACTGTTCATTCTACTCAACATGTCTAGAGACTAAAATAGCAACTCTATGATCGTGGATCAACTTTCTACTTATGTGTTTTGATCCATTGATTAGTGGATCATGTTCCAAAGAGCATAAGTGATTATTTGTGATCATTAGGAAGCTAAAAGGGCCTACTACACTCTCCACCACTTGTTCTTGGATGGTGTGAAGCAGTGTTTTGTAGCACCACTTCATCTCTGAAGACTATCCACCATCTCCTCCAAGAAATTAATTATGCTAAAGAAACCTATAGATTTAGTGTGGCTGCAAAAACAGCCCCAAAAAGTGAACTGTTTTTTCAATGAAGTACAAAGAACACTCTTCTTGATTTTCTTGGACCTCTATGAAGAGAAATATCCATAAAACTACTCCAAAATGGCTCCAAAAATCACCTTAAAAATATTTCAAAAATAGGCTTTGAAAGAAAAAAGTGAAGGTTTGAGGGAAAAAAACTTGTTGAAGATAATGTGAACCTTAGTCTTTCCCCTTCTTCAAGTAGAACAAGAGTGTAGCTTAGTGGCAAGAGATTTCCACGATTAAGGAAGCTCCAAAGGGAGCAATATTGGGATGGGTTACCTCTCAGGAAGTATTGGAGCCTCTATCTTCCTTGATCATTGAGGTCCTCCCTTGTGCACAACCAACATCACCAATGGTGACTTTGGTGACTTAAATGACAAGGTATGCCAAGGTCTATGCCTTGGTTGCCACCTTAGTCGAAAGCCTTGGGTGGTTAGGCAGGTGCTCGCTTCACTCGCACAAAAGGAACAAAGCTTTTGCATAAAAATGCTCTAATATTAGTGAAGTATTCGATAGCGATGCACCACAATGCACTCTCCTTCTCTACTGACAATATCCTTGGAGTAGAAAATTGAGCTCCAAGCATCAAATATGGTACCCTGCATAGAGGCTACGGAATACACAAAAAAAATACACTACACACGGGAGCTCAAACATAGACTTCTTATGTGTTACAAATGCAGTCGAACTTACAGTTTGTGGCTTACCAAACCACTATATGTTTCATTAAGGAACACATACAAAAGTGTATGGTGGCGAAGTTCCCTTTCACATGGACACTACGGGTAATAAAAAAATTCTAGTTAAGAAAAAACGTTTTTATGGATAGAATTGACTACCAAAAAATTTAATCAAGACAAAAAGTAAAACTATGTTTTGGGTGTTTCTCTCCCAATCATGCATAATAGAATTTCCTAGTGTACAAGGGGGAAGAAAAAAATTATGAACCCAAGACTAGTACTAACATATATGAGGGCAAGAAAGAATTCCACTTAGTGAATATAATTCCTATTCATGGTGGTGGTAGCTATGAGGCAATGTAAGTGATAGATAGTTCACATATCTACTATTTGACTCGACCTTTGTGGACTCCACCATTTGGGCCACATAATAATGTACATAGTTCACATGGTAATGTACATCAGACTTGAGTATGAGTCATGATTGATGAAGTTAATGCTCACAGTTTCATCAACTATGCTCTAGTTTAAACACTTATAATTCCCCAATAGCCTAGTGCACCTAAATACATTGTATCAACGATGCACGGTGAAGAGAAGATAATATAGAACACAATGGTGTTAATCTAAAGTTCAACATGCTAGGATTCACAATTCATATTGAATTTCACATTATGAATATGGAAAGTACTAACTTATTTTTGGGTAGGGAATGAATTTGCAATTAGGGTTATCATGCTGCCATGAAATTTATGCAAGGAGGAGGTGATTTTAGAGTACAAAGATGAGAGGGGCTTTGCAAAAACCTGCTCTAGATAAGTCTATTTCTTGCTTGGAAACTCTAATAGACTACCTGTGTTATCAAATGATTAAATATGACCATAGTACTTTGGATCATTGACCTCAAATGTATGAGTCAAGACATACTATTTCCAAATTTTAATCTACAGAAGAAAACCTTCTATTTATGAAAGAAGGCTCTCTAGAAAATGCTCAGTACTCCCAACCTTCTATGAATTGAGAAAAATCCTTTTACACAACTTTGATGGGAAGATAGTTGAGCTAACACAAGCTATTTCACGAATTTAGAGTGACTAGAGAGTAAAAAAAAACTTCAAAATTCATAGGTGTGATCTTGACATTTCAGGAAGTAGAGAGTGTATACATATAGAGTCATAGAGATTGACTCATATCTTTGTACATAGAGTTCCAAGGCCTAAAATATTGCAATTAAAAACCCAAAATGGTGCTAGCTTAGTGATCTAAGCAATAGATGACATAATAAGACCGTATCTTCACCTCAATGACTCTGTGAAGTTGACAGACTTGAGCAACACACAAGTAGCAATGAGCAATAGATGAAGATGATGCTAAATTTTAAAGTATAAGTATTGGAATGTAAAGTGTAATACATGCTGATGTTGGAAGACTCCAAGGACTAGAAGTTAAGTACAATGACCACTCTAGTAGTGACTGAGAGCTCATATACTACTGTGACTATTGCAATGAAGTGTTTATAAGCTTTTCGCCTTGATTTTAGTAGGTAGTTGTTGATTGATTCTACCTAAATATTCCACTCATTTATGGGTATATATTTGAATTTGAATTCAAACATGAGTCAAATTCATGGCTTTTATCTCTCTTTAATATTACTTTGACTCTCGAATATTTATCCTCAAAATGAACTTTAAAATAGATGAAACTATGCTAAAACTTATCCTTAGAAATAAACTAAGGATATGTGTATACATACACATTGCTTTTCATAGTCCAATGTAATCCTTAATTATGGTCAAGCACTTATGCTTGCCATATGTACCAACACAAAGAGGTGTATCAAGAGGAAGTTTTAGAGTTTGTGGAGGAAGAAATCAATCATACAATAATAATGATTATGATGTAGGAAGTTTAGATACAACCATGATGGAAAGGGGATATATTCAAGCCATGGAAGAGGCCTAGGTACATATCAAGGTAATCAAAGTATTACATGTTCTAATCGTGGTAACCTTGGTCACATATCTCTTGATTATTGGTACAATCAAAGATGAGATGGTTATGAAAGAAAAATTGGGTTCAAGGTAACTATTTAAATGGAAAAACATTATGAAAATTTATTCATTATGAATTTGAATATAGATGTAACAAAACGTGATGATGTTTGGTTCATTTACAGTGAAGTATATTCTTGATTAGTTTTCAAACTTGTATGCACCATTTTTTTGATGGACAAGTTGAAAAACATGATACTCCAACGCATAAAAAGTTGAAGATGTTAGTTTTGAGGATGAATAAGGAAATAAGGTATTGAAATTTTTTTCAAAGGTACAAGTTATAAGAAAAATTTAGATTTGAATATGGAAAATGGTAGAGCAAAGGTGTAGTTCAAAAAATCAGGATGTTTTGCTGAGAATCTAAGGTAAATTTTAGAGTATTGGCAAGAGGGCAATGACAAGGAAGGCTCTTCAAGTTGAATTGTTTATATTATTATTCAATTGGTGATAGTTTTTCAATTGGTGATAGTAAGATTGCTGAAATGGAAGTATTGCATAAACAAATGGGACATGTAAACATAAAAATTTTGAGAGACATGGCTTGTAGAAAACTAGATATTGGTTTACCATATATACTCCAAGAAGCATATAATAAATTTATTTGATTCTCACCATTTTGGTAAGCAAGAAAGGCATCCATTTTCCACATATAAATTGGAAAGTATGGATTTGTTGATACGTACTAATGTGTGGGGCCTTATAAAGGATTTATCACTTGTAGATATTAAGTATTAGGTTACTTATGTGGATGGGTAAATTTGGATGAGCCTTGTGTACCATCTTAAACGTAAAGTGATATTTTTATCGCTTTTTTTAAATAATGGTAGAAAAGAAATCCTTTGCTGCTCTAGAAAAGGGTGAATACCACATTGAGGAGCTCCACCTCCTTAATTGTCAATCTGCGGAGATGTAAGGATGATATGATGATCATGAACAAGTGAAGTGCATGATGGTGAAGGTGAGAAGCACACTAGGTGTACACATGTGAAGAGGTGATGAGAAAAGTTACAAAGATGAGATGGTTCTGCAGTTGACCTCATCTATACCAGCAAATATGACTCCAAGGATGCTTAGTAGACTTTTTGTAAGCTTCCTTTCCAAATTTTTGCATCAAAACAAATAACTTCTATTTGCAAGTATTGTGAAGAAACTTCTATTTTTGGATGATAAGACCATAGAAATATGCTCAGAGCTCGTAGCCTCATATGAATTGATTAGAGAGCTTTTGCACACCTCTAAGTGAACTGTATAGCTAAGTAAATCAATTTATTTGATGAATTTATTTGCACCATACCGTGATAAATGAATCTAACAAGTCTAGAGGCTCACTCGAGTTTTTAGGAACAAGAAGATGTGCAGACACAGTTAGCTTCATAGCTTCATATCTCAGATTCTACTGAAGTAATGATGATGAAATTTGAATTGAAAATTGAATCTAAATAACCCAAGTAAAATTATTGCAGGTACTAAAAGATTGAATCTAAATAACCCAAGTAAAAGTATTCAAGATTGATGCTTACACATAGAAAAATCAACAAGAAAATTTCACTATGTGCATGAATGTACTACAACACATATATAGAAAGACTTTCTCAAAGTAAGGATCATGAAAGTGTATGATATTGAACATATGAGACATGGAAAGTGTAGAGGACTACTCCTTCATGAAGTGAGAATAATGTATGCTCAAACGTGTAGCTCAATCTCTCAGGAAAAGACATCCTTTTTTCAAAACTAAAAAGCATGTGTATTTATACGTGATTCGAATTTGAACTTGGTGAATCATCCACCTAAAAGTGATCCTACACTTTAAGGATGGTATAACTTTGATTCCATCTACCAAAAGTCCTGGATTCGGTTCCTTGTCATCATGAGATTCCATCTCTTTTTAGATTTTACAAATATCCAAGATAAATACAAGGTATTTCCTCAAGCACGTGTTCTCATGTGAACCTATTTGAGTAGGAGGATTTATTCGATTAGTCCTTGAAGCATAGCAAAGCTCTTAGGCTTGCTATTTGTACAAATAGCTCCCCTCAAGCCTAAGAAAGTTGAGCCTTCAATCCTCCAAGATCTCTTGTAATCCAATAATTGATTTGGACTTGTTTATTTTGACTCCATCCAATGACTTTGTCATCATATTTGCACATTGTTGATGTGTTGACACATATGCTAGTTGAATTTCTTTGATTGTGATCTTTTCCCTAAGATAATGATAATGCACTTCCATATGTTTAGTCCTGGCATGTTAGATTGAGTTAGTAGTAAGATGCAATGAACTAATATTATCTCCAAAGATATGTGGAATGGAAGACTTTAACCCTAAATTAAAGTATAGGATCTTAATCCACATTGCCTCTTGTGTAGCATTTGCAAGTCCTCTATACTCAACCTTAGGTGATGAGAGTGCTACATTTGGTTGCTCCTTTCAAGACCAAGGAATCAAATTTGTACCTGCAAAGTTGAGGCATCTAGATGTGCTTTTCTATCATCTTTAGAACCTTCCCAATCTGCATAAGAGAAAAGTTTGACATCCAAGATGTGTAGGGATAGTATAAACCTTTATTGATTGTGCCCTTCAAGTATTTGAGGACACTTTTGACTGCTTCCACGTGATGTTTCCTTGGAGTATGCATGAACTGACTCAAGACACTTACTCCATAGCAAATAATGTGTCATAACCATACCTTTTTGTTTCCTTTTTTCTCTAGTTGATCTTCTTATAGTTTGTTGAGATGATTCTACAACATCTGTCAAGTCATGCACTTTTGCTTTACCCTTGGAACTCAAAGAATTGATGTCTCTTCTTCGTGTTTTCTAATCATCATCAAAATCACTTGAATCCTCATGCATATGCTCACTCCTCTTTGGTAGAGTTGGGAAATCTTCCTCTAGGTCATAGGGAAGTTTAATTTTCCTGCAATCATCTTAAAACCAAGAATTGTTATCATAAAAAGAACATCTCTACTAAATATGAAACCTTTATTACTTGGCTTATATAATTTATAGCCTTTCTAATAAAGATCATAACCAATGAATATACACTTCTCTGCATTTGGATCTAGCTTGCCTGTGATTTGTCAAGGTATGTGTGCATATTTTATGCACCCAAAGATCCCACAATGGTCATGGCTAGGTCTTCTTCCATTCCATGCTTCATAAGGTGTCATTTCATCTAACGATTTTGTTGCACGTCTATTGATTAGGTAGGTGGTTTGGGATACAACCTCTGCCCATAGGTAATTGGCAACTTCTTCTCATTTAGCATTGACCTTGCAGCCTTGACTATGGTTGTATTCCTCCTTTCTACCAATCCATTTTGCTCTGAAGTATACCTTGTTGTGATCTCTCTTTTGATACCTGTCTCTTAGAGATAGCCATCAATCTCATTGGAGAAATATTCTCCCCCTCCATCTGACCTTATCCTCTTCAAGGTTTTACCTATTTGATTCTCAACAAGTGCTCAATACGTTTTCAAACAAGTGAATACCTCATCTTTATGCTTCATAAAACAGAGTATTGTCCATCTGCTACAATCATCAATGAAAGACACATAGTACCTAGATCTAGAGAAAGATGGCTCTTTGCTTGGACCCCATACATATGTATAAACTAACTCTAATAGGTCTCCATGAATATATCCCTAGGCTTGGTGAATGGTTGTCTCTAAGACTTGCCGAATTGACAAGCATTGCATTTGTAAATCATATGTTGTTTGGAGATATTTAGTAGGCCAAGCACACTTTGATCCCTAATCATTTGCTTCAAGGATATTTCTCCTATATGAGCCAGCCTCTTGTGCCACATCTCTAATTCTGATAATGTTTGACTACCATAATTGAACAATGCAATGTTCCTAGTGTCTTGGAGTTCAAATGTAAATAATCTACCTAATTTGTCTCCTCTTGCTATCCTCTTCAATCCCTGATGTGGATCCTCAACATATGCTCCATGCTTTGTGAATCTGACCTGCAAACCTTTCTCTACAATCTGGCCAACACTTATGAGATTCTTTGTTATTGTGGGCACATACAAGATCTTGCTTAATAGGTTCATATTTCCATCTGAGTCTTCACATTTCCAATCTTCTCCACTCGATGCCTTGTATCATCTCTTGTTTGGACTTCATGCCTATTTCTTGGATCTTCCAATTCTGAGAGTAGAGCTACATTCCCTACTACATGATTTGAGGAACCTGAGTCTATGTAGAAAACATGTTCATCTACTTTACTTTGCTTCATGGTCATATTCATCAAAAGTAATGAATTCTCTTGGGTTTGATAATCTCCATAGTTGTTGTAATCTCTCCTACCTCTATATCCTCCTTGGTAGTTGTTTTTGTTGTATGAACTATTGTAGCCATTGTTGTTGTTAAACCTTTCTCTTGAGCTTCCATATCCACCTCTATTATAGCCTCTTCCTCTTGGATTTCTAGGGTTCTTGAAACAATTCTCAATAATGTGGTTAGTCAAGCCACATATGGCACATGGCAAGGAGCTTTGAGATCTCTCCCTGTCTTGTCTTCCTCCTCTACCTCTTCCTCTTGAACCTCTACCTCTACCTACAAAGTTTGCTTGAGGATACTACCTTCATTATCAGTTTTTTTGCCTTTTCCTTTAACATGCTTATTCTTGTTCTTATCTGTGTATAGGGTTGAGGATTGATTAAATTTTGAGTTGTCTCCATTCTTCATAAGCTTTGCCTCATGTGTAAACAATTGTCCCATGAGGGTGTTGAAGTCAGGAACTTGCATGTCCATGTATAGGTCCATGGTTGTGGTGAAAGCTTCCTATTCGTTATTTGCCTTTATTCCATTGATCACTTGCCGCACTATATACTCTTCATCTATGACTTCTCCAATCCTCCCAAGTTGATCTGCTAAGTCCATCTTTGTGACAAAACCATTCACACTTTTCTTGGGCATCTTCTTGAGTGTGATAAACTCCATCCAGAGTTGGTTCTTCCTAGCTTTAGTGCTTGATGAAAAAAAATGTTTCAAGAGTATTCCATGTCTCTTGTGAAGTCTTGCTGCTCCAGATGTGTGGAAGTAAAAAAATCAGAGATTGATTTAAGAATACAAGACCTAGCTAGAGCATCCTTTGAGCACCATGTGGTTAACCTCTTTTGTTTTTCTTGAGTTGGTTTTCCTTTGCTTCTGAGGATTGGCATCATCTCATCTCTAGAAATGTAACAGTAGAGGTTTCTCCCTTGAGGATATGCTTCCATTCTAAGTGACCAAGTTGAGTAGTTACCTTGATCCATTTTGTCTATGGATGAAGGAAATCTATCTCCCATCTTGACTTATTGTTTCTCTGATACCACTTTGAGGAGATGGCTGGATACACTCCAGAGATGAGCTCATGTTGCACAAAACCTGCCCTACATCTACCAATGTAACTTTAGGGAACCTTAGTAGACACCTTTTTCTTCTCAAATATGTATTTGGAAGCACATAGCACTATGTGCTTTGGAGTATCATTCCCAAATATGTATGCCGCATGTACTAGGATTGTGAAGAAACCTTCTATTTTGGGATTGTAAGTGCACAATGTTTTGCTTAGAGCTCACAACCTGTATGAACTGACTAGAGATCTTTTTCACACATCTAATTCAAGTGAATAGCTAACTAAAACAAGTTATTTCATGAATTTAGAGGCATTATACACTGATCAATGAGTTTAGCAATGTAGGGGGTTCATCCCGACATTTCTGGAACAAGGTGATGTGCAGACATAGTCTACTTCATCAGTACATATCTCAAGATTTGATATTCCAAATCTAATGAGACTTTGTAGCTATATACTAGACACTTCACTCTAACTATATCATGTCAAACTACATTAAATGATGGTGTACACACAGAGAAATTGCTTCTACAAAATCATTGAAATAATTAAAAAGTGACAAACAACAATAGATAGAGATGATCATGAAGAAATGTATCAATTACTAAGTGATAATGCACATATGATACATGGGAATTATAGAGGACTACTCTTAGATATGTTGCACTCAAGGTATGCCCAATGTTGCAGTTCAATAGCTCCCAATGGTGGCTTATACCCCTGTGACTAAAAATTGATGTTTTTATACACATATAAAGCTTTTGAATTTTGAATTTTCCCAATAATAAAATTGTTCCTACACTTTAGGGGTGATTTGAAATGATTCCTTCACCAAAAAAGTTGGGGTGTGGCTTTTAGAATTACCAAGACCCAAGAATGTAAAGGAACTACAAGCCTTTATGGGTCATTGTGGATACTACCATTGATTTATCCACATGTATGCCATAATTGCAAAGCCATTATATGGGTTGATATCTAAGTTCACTAACAAGCTAAAATTTTGAATTTTCTTCTTCTTGTCTATATATCTTGTTCTCCATGAGCTTATATGTGTGTGATGCATGAAATGTGTGCCTAGAGGTGTTGTCTACCCCATCTTCTACTCTTTTTGCCATTGCAGTGTGTGTGTGACGCTTGGTGAGTTGTGGAGCAAGAGTTGGTGTTTCCTAGCACTCTCTATTTTGCTCATAACTTGATGTACACTTGTCAGATGAATTTGGAAGACCACCATCGGGTGGGTCTCATTGAGAGCTTCAAAGTCAATATATTATTGCCTATATTCATATATCAGATCCATGAGATATGGCTTGCTTTGTGCTTGGTGTTGTACCAAGTATTACGATACACATTTCAAGTGAGAGAGGTGATGTGAGACATAGTTGGATCTAATTTTCTTTCATTGTTTGCACATTCACTCCATTAACCATCATGAGAGCACATGTCCTCATACACTTGGTATGGTCTAAGTCCACGGTTTGATAATTTATCAAGTGTATCAATTCACCACTATATGCACTTGTTGATGATTGAGGTACAGTCTCCTTCATCACAAGTCCTTAAGACATTGTGAGCTTAGGTAGACATGTTTTTGGCATTGTTGCCAGGTATCAAGTCCAATCTAGGTGCCTACATGATGGTTAAATCATAGGTGTGAAGGTAGTGAGAATGAAGAAGTGATTTGATCAATTGCTTGGCAAGTCAAAGATTTTCTTGCACTTGATACTCCATACACTCATAGTGTGTGTGACAAGATTTTAGGTCTAGGTTGGAGAGTGGAAGGAATTAGGGTAGGAAGTAGGAGAACTAGTGTAGAAGAATAGTAGATTTTTCATTTCCAAAAAACTCACCAAAAGAATTCTTTCAAGTTTTCTTAGTCTCTCGTCATAGTGAGAGCCTAAAACCCAAAAAATCACCACATTTGGTTCACTTGTTTTGTGCAAATGTTGAGGAGTTCATTCAGGATTTGTATCACCAAGCAAGTATCGCACATATTTTGGAGCTTAGAGAAAGAATTTAGTAATGAAACCTTGAGGAGATATTCGTGAAGGGGAACTCTAAACTATTAGTAGAATAAAAGTTTAATTGATCACTCATTGGGCATGAAACGACACTGACAAGAATCATGAGTGCCGTATCATGTGGTTGAGTAGAGATTTTGTATCTACAAGCAGATAGGGGCCTCTGATTAACAGACCCCTACCACTCCCAAGAACCCGAAAGAGCTTAAACGCACCTGTGACGGCAATGTGCGTTTAACACTGGTGCCGTCTGTGGGAAGGTGGCAATAGAGTGTTGCAAATTGGTTGTGGGAAGGTGACCATAGATTATGAATGGACAGTAAGGTAGAGTAGTACGCAAGTATTGCAAAGGTGATATATGTCGGTTACTCGGTCCGGCGAGTCGTATCTGAAGTACAGGAGAGACCGACAGCCTTGGGTGGTACCAAATTTGTTAAGGACACCCCCAGGAGGCAGAAGCACAAATCGGTTAAGCCCAGTAGTAGAAGAAGTGAAGCACGGTAGCAGTGATTCTGGTAGCATTCCGGTAGAACATACTGCAATTTCGGTAGATTTCAGTGTAATTTCGGCACAGTCTACAGAAGATACAGTAACTTCAGAGTCTACAGGAACGCAGTGTGCAGTTGACCCAACACCGTCTGGTCAAGATTCAAACCTCTCTGAGGATAGAGGTGTGTTATCCAGAGAGACCATTGCTGGTGAAAGAATACCCTGGTTTGGGGAAAGTTCCACTAATTCCGGTGATAGTTCGGTCCCAGTTGCAGGGAATTTACAATTTTCCGGTGACAGTGTTATACTTCCTGGTGAATCTTCATTCCGGACACCACTGTTCAGGGTAAGCTTGCCTACGTTTGATACCAAAGAAGAGGATAGGCTATTCGAATTGGAAATTTGTAAGAGGTTGAGCGCTATTTTCGAACCGGAAGATGAGCAGTCTGATCATACAGAAACCGAAGGACCAGAAACACCTCCTCAGAACTTAGGAAATAGTAACAATACCACCACTAGCACCATGAGTGGACAACAACAGCAACAACAACAACAACAACAACAACAGCAGCAACAACAATAGCCACTTCCACCCCGACCAGTTCCAACAGGAGTAACATACACCAAGTTCGGTGGATTTCCATGTGATGACCCAGATGCCCATGTACATACCTTTGAGATAAGTTATGTCGTACTAAACCATGCGTACAAGGCCATCGTATTCCAGTCTACATTAGTCAATGAAGCATCCAGGTGGTTAATAGAGTATGATATCAACCATTTCGGCACCTATGAAGCGGTAAGGGATGCGTTTTTGCAAAGGTTCTGGCTGAAGAAGAACCCTGCCAAAATTTTCGATTACTTGTAGAACAATAGACAGAAGACGCATCAGACTGTGCAGGAATATGCCACATTATTTAGAACTCATTTAAGACAATTGCCTCTGACACATGCTAATTTACCGGATGATGTCATAACCTAGTGGTTCATTAATGGTTTGACCCCACAACTTAAACAAATCATGATCATCCGCTGTGTGGGTGCTATGACACTGGATGTTGTCATAGCGATGGCCCTACAACTAGAACATAAGGTTGGAGGATTCACTGAAGACTTGGAGTGGCTGAAAGCCAGTAGAAACGTTGCAGAGGATCCGGCTAAATAGATGTACTGCACTAAATGTAAAAATCCAGGGCATACCAGTGCTACCTGTGCCCTTAATCAGATGTATTACGCCATCTGCAATACCACCGGACATTCCACCAAAAATTGTGCATATAATGCCAAAGTGCAGGGACATGCAACTGTAAATGCCATTATACAAGAACTAGGGCAGCCAACCACTCACTACGTGCCACCGTAGATGCAAAACAATCAACAGCAAGGATACTGAAATTACCGGGGACAGTGGAATACCAACTTCAATGCAAATCGATGGCATGCTAGTACATCAGCGGAGAATACTTCCTTGCCACCACCTCGATGTCACTTTTGCGGTGAACTTGGCCACATCTGAAGATTCTATAAGGATGCAGTCGAATACGATCAAAGAAAGAAAGAGCGTCAAAACCCAATGACCAATATGGTCTATATTTCACCAGTGGAAACTCAAGCAGCAGTGATTCAAACAAGATCTGGTAAGCAGTTGCAACCAGCAGCGGAAGTGTTTGAACCTGGCATCCGTGAACAGTAGAGAATGTATAACAAAGCTAGCTAATGGACCACCAAAGAGCCTACGGTGTTCCCTGATCCAGTTCCGGTGACAAAGGTTCCACTGCCAAAGGTAGGAGCGCAAGAACAAGATTGTACTCCAGTCACAGGAGAATCATCATCGGAACCAGTGAAGAGTGCAATTCCAATAGACCAGGTATGGGATATTCTCTCTAAGGCCTCAATTACACTTCCCTTGGGACAGCTACTTGCCTTGGTGCCCGGAGTTCAGCAACAATTCCAGCAACAGCTTAGTCTTGGATCTCCCAGTACTCTGGCAACTGCCACAATCCAACCGAAAGCTGACTCTATGGTGGATCATGCGGTCCCCTTAATTACGGTATGGCAAAAGAATCACAAAATTACTCAAGTATTAGCTGATGGTGGTTCCGGTGTAAATATAGCCACTATAGCCCTTTGCAAGAAGTTAGGGTGGACCCAAATTGAGCCTGTCCAATTTTTTGTAAGAATGGCCGACCAATCCCGAGTCCATCCGGTGGGACTCGTACGGAATCCGATCACTTTGCAGGGTACAATGTTTAAGATGACCTTTGTAGTCTTACAACTACCGGAGTCCAGTCTCGATTATAATTTTCTTTTCGACTGACCATGGTTGAAACAGGCTAAGGTTATACAGGATTGGTCAGCGCAGGAACTGACTTTCAAAGACAACCACCGTAAATATATTGTCAAACTAGATGTTATTCAGTCTTGTGAACTACATGCCAGACCTTATGTAGCAGAGCCGGTCCACATGTTGGATGGTTTATCCGATGACGAAGAAGAAGAATTTTTGAAGAATAACAAAGATTTGATCTCCTTGGGGACTATCAATTTGCAATCTGTAGCAGACAATTGGAGTCTGACAGCCTGTACGGTGATGCACGTGACCGGAGATGCAGATGTCAATGATAACGATGCTATGGATGGAGCCACTTTGCAGCAACTTTTACAGTCAGCTGACGATTCGGCGAAACCGCGGCAATTCTATGTTCCCGAATATCAGTTAATCACCTATAATTTAGGAGATGACGTAAACCCGCGACCTGTCAAGATAAAGGAAGGATTGTCCGAGGCATTTCAAGCAGATTTGATCCAACTTCTTCATGAGTTCTCTGATGTTTTTGCCTGGGATTATCGTGATATGAAAGTTCTGGATCCTCGCATCTATTAGCATCGGGTCGTGCTCAAACCAGAAGCAAAGCCGATTAAACAATCTAGCTACCGAATGAATCCTAACTATGCAGCACAGGTCAAGGCAAAACTTGATCGGCTACTAGAAGTGGGATTCATTGTCCCCATTGAACACACTGAATGGATCTCGCCGATCGTAATTGTTCTGAAGAAAAACAAGCAGCTCAGAATCTGTGTGGATTATCGGAAATTGAATGCAGCCACAGTACTTGACCCGTTTCCTCTTCCCTTTCTCGACACAATGCTGGACAAGGTGGCAGGACACAAAATGTACTCCTTTTTGGATGGTTATAGTGGTTATAACTAGGTCCGAATGGCTGAGCAAGATATACCAAAAACAGCGTTTATTACGAATTGGGGTGTTTTTGCTTGTACAGTCATGTGGTTTGGGTTAAGGAATGCTCCTAGTACCTTTCAGTGTTGTATGCAGGAAATCTTTTCACCCTACCTCACTTCTTTTATGCAAGTATACTTAGATGAATTCTCTTTATTCGGCAAAATTATGGCACACTTGTATCATTTACGGTGTTGTTTCGAGAAATGTTGTGAATACCGACTCTGCTTGAACCCGACCAAATCTGTCTTTGTGATTTCTTATGGTAAACTCCTTGGCCATATTATTTCTGCACAAGGCATACAAGTTGATCCAGATAAAGTTGCAGCTGTGTTGGAAGCACCTGTGCCTACCGCACCGAAAGAAGTGATGCGCTTCCTAGGTCAAATTCGGTGGCATGGTCGCCATTTACGGTGGTGCTCATCTCGCCACACCACTTAATAGACTCATGAAGAGCACTCCACGACAGTTTGAATGGACCCCAGAATGTCAAACTGCCTTTGATCGTTTAAAAGAATTATTGACCCAGGCACTAATTTTGCAACCCCCAGATTGGGAACGCCCGTTCCACGTCTTCGTTGATGCCTCAGATATAGCGATTGGAAGTTTTTTAATGCAGCACTCTGATAAGTGGTTCAGGCCTGTCTATTACGCAAGTCGTCGACTTGCTCCTGCTGAAAAGAATTATTCAATAATTGAAAGAGAATGCCTCGGTTTGGTGTATTCTGTAAAGAAATTCCGGCATTATTTGTTAGGCCAAAAATTCACCTTTCATGTAGATCATGCTGCGCTGGTGTATCTGGTTCAGCAGCAGCATTTAGGTGGCCATCTGGCACGTTGGGTTCTATTGTTACAAGAGTTCGATTATGAAGTAATTCATCGACCCGGCACTGCACATGCATTAGCAGATTTTCTCTCTCGATTAGATTCCGGTGAAGCTCCGGTGAGTGTTGATGACACCACACCAGCAATTTATGTTACTGAAACGACTAGTGATGAATCTGTAGAACCTCCTGTGACACCTACCTACTATGATCAGTTATTAACCTTTCTTACTGATGGATGTCTTCCCCCTCAAACTTCTCCTGCGATGAGGCAGAAAATTGCAGTTTACAGTCACAGATTCCGGTTGATTGCCGGACAGTTGTATTATATGGATCACACTGGGGTCTTGCTTCGTTGTATTCCTCCACATGAAGTAAACTCGGTTATTGCTATGGCACATTCAATACCTTCCGGTGGACATTTTGCCGCAGATCTTACATACCGAAAAATTCTGCAAAGTGGGCTTTGGTGGCCTACAATGTACCGAGACGTAGCTCAGTTTGTGATGCAGTGTGACAATTGTCAACGATCTGGCCAGCCATTACAATGCCATTTCCTTCCTCTGCAGCCTGTATTGCCTTTGGAACCTTTTCAGAAATGGGGTCTTGATTTTATTGGACCAATCATACCTCCAGCAATCCTTAGCAACAATCGCTACATTCTGACATGCACAGATTACGCTACCAGATGGGCAAAAGCTTGGGCCCTACGGTCCGCTACAGCTTTTTCGGTGGCCAAATGCCTGATGAAAGACGTATTCCCACGTTATGGATTACCTTTGGAACTTGTCACTGACCAAGGAACACACTTTGCTAATAATTTAATGCGAGTGCTCACACACACTTTTCAGATTCTGCATAAATTCAGTTCACCGTATTATCCTCGTGCTAATGGCTTAGTTGAGAGTACAAACAAAACGTTGTTGACTATGCTTCGTAAACTGATTGTGGAATCACCAGAAAGATGGGATCAGTTACTACCTGCAGTATCATGGGCATACCGAACTACATACAAAGTAGCAACCGGACTGACTCCTTTCAAGCTTGCTTATGGGCTAGAAGCAATTGCACCAATGGAACTTGTAGTACCCAGCTTACGCGTGGCCATCACTCAGAAACTGTTACCAAAGGACTCTTTGTCATTTCGGTTGGACACACTCAGAGACTTGGATGAACATCGTTGGGAAAGGTTTCTGACCCTTCAAGAAGTTCAGTTGCGGCAAGCACGTACCCATAATCGCTTTCTTAAAACTCCAGTTTTTACGGTGGGACAGCTTGTGTTATTTTATAATGCTAAATCAAATCGTGTGGCTGGAAAATTCAAATTACGGTGGTTTGGCCCTTACCGGATTACCAAACAAGTGGGCCCAGCTACTTTTCGGTTGACTACTTTGATCGGAGTTCCTCTTCCTAAAGTGATCAATGGTTCAAAGTTGTGGCCGTATCATCAAGCACCTGATTCTCGCTGACGTGTTCTGCGTTTTTCCGCATGTTATTTACTTTCTTTTCATTTTTGCGTGATTAGTTAATAAGCCTGTAAATATCCTCGTTTTGATAGCTAATTATGATTAAAAGCCACCATGTATTATCGATTTGCTCATGCATGCACACCATAGTTATGAGGGCTATCATCTCAACACCACACGATGATTAGCATTTTTGATCGCCTCCCGTTGCCAACTTTCTACTTAATCTTCTTCTTTTCGCTGTTAATCGCTATTCTGTCTACGTGTTTTGTGTGCTTTGTGCTTTCTGTAATCACTGTGTATTCGTGCTACTTCGCGTGCGGATCATGGAAGCTTTAGCAAATTTTGCTACCTTCTGTGATGGACTCCCTCAGGACGTGAGTGAATTCTTGCGTGTCCGAGGTTTGTCCAACTTCGCTGAATTGCCTTGGCATTCAGTGGAGTGTCATCCATATTATGCTCAAATTATCGCTGCTATTGCCGCCACACCTGCTATAGAGCAGGGTTGGCCTATGTTGCAGAGCAAAGGAGTACAAGAGAAGAGCCCCAAATTTTTCAAATTAGTGGGCATATTTGTCTTCTTCAAAGTCCTAGAGAATTCCCTCAAGCCATGTAAATGCACTAGAGGAGTCCTCTAGTTGCATAATCCCAATTTGTTATAAAATATCCCTTGTAAATTAGTAGGAAAATCACTTTTTTGGAATAAAGTGCCGGTCTCTTGTGTGAAAGGACCAAACTTACGGCACATGTATATAAGTCACTTTGTGACTCCTTGTAGAGACTTTTTGCCATTGTGAAGAAGGAGCTCTCAAAAATTTCGGAATTGCCTCTTTCTTGCAGATTTCCATCATCTCTTTGATCTTGTATGTGTGTGTAATGCTTGAAATGTGTGTGTAGGACTGTTATCTACCCCTCCCCACTGTTTTTGAGCTACTCTAGTGTGTGTGTGAGCTTGTAGGAGTTGTGGCATGAGTGTGGGTGCTTCCCACCATTCACTATTTGGGTCATAACTTGAAGTAGAGTTGTCAGAATCGAGTGAAGCCAGTTCCAATAGATGAGTCTTGTCGACAGCTTCGAAACGAGTACCCTATTGACTATATTCGAAGTTCGGAGCTGGGAAAAATCCTTGATTTTCTAAAAACTGATGTAAGAGGTATCGCGGCAGACACTTTCAGTTTCTCAGTGAGCTTGAGAGGTGGATCAGTCTTTTCTCATTCATAGCAGCTGAACCACTTCATGTTCCATCATGTGTGCACATGTCCTCATACACTTGGTTAGGTCATTCAATCGGATTGACATTTAAATGTGTGTTAATTTCCCACTATATGCACTTGTGTTGCAATAGAGGTACAATCTCATTGGCACGAGTCCTTGAGTCTTCTTGACTCAAGTACACACGTTTTTGGCACCGTTGCCGGGGAACACTCAGCCAAGGTGCCTTCATGATGGTTATAGATCGAGTGTGGTGGAATCGTACTTGTAGAAGTGAACTCATTCCGTGGCAAGTAGTCAATCACTTCAGCACTTGTTACTTCGCATCCCAGAGGTGTGTGTAATGAGTTTTTATGTTTAGGGTTAGTAGGAAGGGAGAGAAGGAGGAGTTAGGGTTAGGTGAGAAGGAGAGGAGAAGTGAAGAGAGGTGAAGTAGGAGTAGGCCAAGACCACTAAAAAAGCCCAAAAAAATTGCCCAAAATTAGTAATGTTCAGTTTCTGTCACAAAAAGTATAAAAACCAAAAATTTTGACTCATTTGACACTTCACAGTGTTCTGGTATTGCGTGCAAGCAGCGACCGGTATCGCGTGGGAAGTATCGTGCTATTCAGGCCTATAAAACTAGAACTTGAGCTCAAGGTGCAAGCTAGACAGTACTAAGGTAAGATTCCACAAAGTATTTTGAACAAAAACACACTAAAAGTGCATAAACACGTGATTAAATGCATGCGCGGTATCGCAGGGAAGAAGACAGTTGATTTTTGAGCTTCAATGAGAGGGACAGTGGGTTAGGAGTGAAGAGGTGTGTGAGAAGAGTAAGGGGGTGCTAAATTTTTTGACTTGTGAGACATTTTGGCTTGAGTATCGCGATTGGTTGAGTTTTGGTATCGCGATACCAAAATTCCCTTGTATCACGATACTCGCCAAGGTATCGTATCATTGGGTACCAGTGTTGGTATCGTGATACCAATCTGGTATCGTGTCGCCAAGTTGGTATCGCGATCTCACTTTACCGAGTAGTGTCGTATCGTTACCTACTATGGTATCGTATCGTCCACTTGCCTGATTCGTATCGCGATACCATCTTGAGTATCGTATCACCTTGGTTCTCAGGTATCGTATTGTTAATCCCAGAAGTATCGTATCACCCACTTCCTAGTGTAGTATCGCGATACCATAACTAGTATCGTATCGTACAAGTTGGTGGTATTGTATCGCCACTTGTCTTGGTATCGTATCGTCTCATTGTCGGGAGTCGTATCGCGATACCAAGTTGATATCGTATCGGCGTATGTTCTAGTATCGTATCGCTTGAGCAATCAGGTATCGTATCACAGGGTTTCCAGTATCGTATCGTGTAAAAGAGGTGGTATCGTATCGTGACCAAAATCAGTATCATATCATCTCAGTGCTCAGGTATCGTATCGCGAGGATTGTTGGTATCGTATCCTGGCAATAGTTCAGTATCGTATCGCCTGCTACAGCAAGTATCGTATCGTGTAGATTCCAAGTATCGTATCGTGGCCAGGTCGGTATCGCCCAGTGCAATATCGCCTGGAAGTGGTATCGGCCAGAGTGGTTGAAGCATTTTGTCAGGTAACTTGAGGCATTGGAAGAGACACTCAAGGAGAGTCTCTGAGACTTAGAGAGTCTTAGGAGGGTGAATGAACTTGAGGTCAGGGAGAGTGCTAAGTAGCCGAAGAAGTGTCATATCTTCTGTGGGAAGTGCTGCCCAGGTTAGTCACTACTCTACCTATTCAGATACCTCTAGTGATTCCGAGGAGGAAATACCCATGGCTTCGGAAGACATGCAGGGTCCAACACCAAATAGAAATTTCATGACTACTGTTGAGGGAGATTACCGTACTTCCTTGCAGTATGTGTCTACCAATGCCCAAGAGATCCCCATCTACCTCGATGGCTTAAATAGATATGTGGCTAGGATGGTAACTTCCATGAATGCCACGATCGTGCCCCGACCTGCTGTCAAGTACGAGGGAGGAGCATACATAGACAAAACTGGTCACATCTACATCGTGACTGAATTTCTTGAGATGATCAATGAAAGGGGAGAATTGGTGGAACCAGAAAACTCCGGAAGAACAAACCCTGAAGAGCTAGTGACTACCCCTAGAGGGAGATCCCAAGTAACTCGAGTCTTGAGAGGAGACTTGATACCTCAAGACGACTACTTATTGGAAGTCTATATGATCCCTGGATCAGACTTATTGCTTCAAATAGACTTACCGGCTCTAGGGAGAGAAGAAAGCCCCATGACATTTTATGAGCTGAAGGATCCTGAAGATGAAACTAGATTCACATACAAAGGAGATATTGGCCAGTGAATGCCTTAGACAGGGCTCGGCTGAGATACATGGGTGTGCCTGTATTCCCTCAGAGAGATCAGGCAACTACTTCGCAGAACCCTTTTGGAAATCAACAAGAGACAGAACACACCACGTCAAGACAGACCAGCCAATGAAGTGTGCCAAACCGTACTCATGTGCAATTTGCAACTCCAAGAGTGCAAACACACAATCAGGCCCACGTAGGGGTAGGTAATCAATACCGACCACCCATAAGACCACGACCACCAGGAGGAGGGCAACCGGGAATGCCCCCAATTAGACCAGCAGTCCCTGTCTTCCCTGTAATGCCGAGACCGCCTGAACCAATGAGAAGACTGAGACCTATCCAAGTGGCCAAGTGTGTAAGAAATCATTATGATGGATTGGGAGAACCCTACGATCACATTCCCGAATTTAAACAAGTTCTAAGGGCAGAACAAGTAGACAACTTCTTTGTGTAGTATGAGTCTTTTGGACTCATCCTCACAGGAACGGCTCTAACTTGGTTCCAGCCATTAGACCCTAATCAATTTGGAAACATGGAGCAATTCTTTCAAGAATTCATTGGAGAATTCACGAAGAGAGGGATCAAACACAATTCTGCGTCTTTAATCCATAGTTTTAAATAGAACCCTAATAAAATAGTGAAAATAGCAGCCCGAATATTCAATCAGTATGTGGATAGATGCCCGGTTGCAGAGAGACCCACTCAACAAAAAATGATTTCATTATTTTTGGATGGACTCACGAATGGAACCCTAAGAACCTTAGTGTACGTGAAAAGACTACAAACTCTGAGTGAATGTCTTTAGGAATGCATTGACCTGGAAGATAACCTAGCGGAGGACCTCAAGAGCACGCCCAGCCCCACTAAATCAGAAGACTCACGAAGTACCATTACTTCAACTCTAGCAATATGGAGGAATTGGCAGAATTATTAGCAAAAAAACTAGGAGTCCAGGGACAAAGAACTTACCAACACCCAGCCCAAAGAGTGCCTATGCTACGAAGATGTAGTCTATGTGGAGGAGATCACCCCACACACATGTGTGTGCGAGGAGGGACCGGTGCACGTCAAACGTACCCATACAACAGACAGCACCAACGAGAACAAAAGTACACTAACCACATCACTGAGAATTGTCCATTCAATACACATAGAACAAAAGTACACTAACCACATCACTGAGAATTGTCCATTCAATACATATGCACGACCATTCCAACCACCATAGTATCGACCATATGGATATCCACCTAGAGAGCAAGGCAGAGAGATGCCCAGATACAATCCCTATCCAACACCAGCAGGAGTATCAAGACCATATGAACAGGCACCGTATCCACCATCACAACCAGTGCTAGGGCCACAACTGTCACAACCTCAACAGGTACTACCTATGAAGTATGCCCAACCCGAAGAGAATTTGGAGAGAGCCATAGTGCCAGCATCATCTACAATCAATGAGGAATCAGTGAACCCTGGATATGAGCTGCCACCAGGAGATTACTACCCATATCAAGCCAATATGTTAGATTACGAACCAATCTATGATCCGGCTTATTATGGATATGGAAACTATTACCCAAGCTATGGCACTGAGGTCACAACTCTAATGTATACCGCTCCTAAAGCACAACCACCCATGAGACCAACCATTAGTCCACCTGTACCAAGAGGACCTTGTTATAGGTGCGGAGGAGACCATTTTATTAGAGAGTGCCCTCGACCTTACAATCCACCACCACCTAGGACTTGGGAAGGATATTGCAACGATTGCGGAAAGGAACATCTTTTCAGGGATTGCCCTAAGAATCCTTCCAAAGTCCACGACACTACACCTATCAACGTAATTGAAGTGATAGAAGGATCTGGAAGTGATAAGGAATATATTGTGCCATTGAAAGCCATTACTAGAGCTCAGATAAGGCAACAAAAAGGGAAACAACCAAAACAGGAACAAGAGAGCGATAAAGCCGTAAGTCCTAAAGTTCAGGTAGTGGAAGATTCTGAGGATCCACGCGAGAGTACCCAGAACACCAAAGCGCAAAAATGGAGGAAAGAAGAGAAAAACTCAAAAATAAATGGGCAAAAGAGGAGAGTCAAAAAAGTAAGAAACAAACCCGAAACAAAAGGGAACATAAAGAACAAAGGATTTGGGAGGAGATTCCAATGCCACCACTTAATCAAGAGAAAGAGAAACCAAGATCAATTCTAGCTGACCCAAAGCCAGACGACTTAGACATATGGCTGAAATCTTACCAAGATAGAATTAAGACTGGGCCGAATATAGAGCAACATGAAAGACTCTACCCACAGGGGGAGCTGGAAAAAGAAAGACTAGCGATATGTAGGAAACTTATAGAGGTAGCACAAGCAACCCTAGAAAAGACTATCCCAGCTCTGCCAAAGACAAGGGTAACAGATGATCAATACAAAGAATGTGTCCAATCCAAAGGTAAAGAACTTAAAAGGAAGGAAAACATAGATGAGCAAATGGAAACTCAAGATGAACTTGTGTCAATAATACCGGACTTAGAGGCAGAATGGCCGAAGGAATTATGGAATAGACTTTGAGAAGAACAATGGAAGAAAAATGGAGTATCGAAACCTCCTTTCGAGGAAATAGATGTGGAAGTTTATCAACCAAATACCAACCTGGAGGAAGTATATGAGGAAGTATCAAGACTCAATAGGAGGAAGGAGGAAACCCTGAGTATTTCCACCTTACCGAATTACATGGGAGAATACGAAAAGGAGTCTATAATAATACGAGCACCCACAGTACATGGAAAAGGAAAAGGAAACTCAGAAAAAAATTCACACAATCTAACAAAACTCAAGAAAACGAAAGTACAATGCAAGTTGACCGTGGAAGAATTACTTCAACTTAAGCCACAATTATGGAGACAATTAGCGAGCCAATTAGAATTAGGGCAAGAAAAGGAAGGAAAGGAAAGAGAGAACACATCTAAAATACAAATCCCAGTGGATAAAGTGGGAGAGTTTAGTGAAGGTGACGAAGGCAATACCTGTCTACCTGTCACTTACAATGGGTACATGACCAAGGCAATACTAGACACGAGAGCCGGGGTAGGAATCGCTACCAAGGAAATTTGGGAGAAATGGGGAAAGCCTGCCTTACAACCCACACGCATGAAGCTCCAATTAGCAGACGGGCATGTGGAGAAACCCTTAGGAATATTGGAGAGAATCAAATTAACCACCTGTGGAGTAGAATTCGAACACACACTAGCCATTTGTAAGTTTGAAAAAGCCAACAACTACGAAATGATATTAGGGCGACCCTTTATGAGACAAATGCGGGTAGTGCAAGACTGGGGAAGAGATTCATTGTACCTACAACATCAAGGAAATACAACCAAGATAAACTTGCATACATTTGCTTATTGAGATGTCCCTCCACTACAATGGAATCCCATACACAAGGAGGAAGACGACCTATCCATGCATAGTGCTGGATCGAGCGATCAATCTTGGATGCATGAGGATGCTCAGTTATGGATGTGCAAAGAGGCCAAGAAGGAGGAGAGTAAAAGGAAAATGTGGCCAGTAGGACATCCTAACTACCGACCAGTGAAGGACCCAGGGTACATGCCTCAAATCTTTCCAGATGAGACCTTTGAACCGCATGGATGGATGGAAATTCTAGCAACCTTAGATGTGTGCGTGAATGAGGAAGTTTTGACAATGAACAAGTGCATAGATGAGGAAGGTTATGATGTAAATCTTTATATGGTTGTCCTTCAAGAAGTAGATGAAGGGGAAATCGTCGAAAAAGAATGGAAAGAGGAATATGAGAGTATAGAAATGGAGCCAGAATTCGATTCCGAAGAAAGCTACCTGGACACCATTCAAAAGAGAGAGAAACAGGAACCTACCAAGATCTTAGCAATCGAAGCTACTCCCATGATACCAAAGCAAGCAGAAGATGTGAGTAAAATAGGACCTGATCCAGATTCGTTTGAAGTTCCTGAACATTTTAAAAGATATGAAGTAGAAGAGAGAAAGGTAGCCATTCAGATGCCTAAACGAGAGGTTAGAGATGGAGAAGCATACGACAACAAAGAACAAAAAAAAAAATTGTAGTAACAGTGGAAGACGGAGAAGAGCGTTGTACCTACATAGGCAAAGATGTATCAGAGGAGGAGGAAGAAGAACTCATACAGCTGATCCAAGAATATTGAGATGTGTTCGCATGGACATATAAGGATCTTAAGGGTGTAGAACCCAATATTTGTTCTCATCGAATACCAATGATTGCAGATGCAAAACCATCTAAACAACACCTTTATACTTATAATGAGGTGTATGCAGTGAAAATTAAGGAAGAAATTGACAAGCTACTAGCTGCAGGATTCATATATGAGATAGAACACACCGAGTGGGTATCGCCTTTAGTTGTCGTGCCTAAGAAAAATGGAAAATTGAGGGTGTGCATTAACTTGAAAAAGGTCAATGCAGCCACCATACGCGATAGCTATCCATTACCCATCACAAACCATCTATTGGAAAGAGTAGCAGGAAAGGAAGTCTATAGCTTCTTAGATGGATTCTCCGGATACAACCAAGTAGCCATTGCTACTGAGGATCAACATAAGACCGCATTTGTGACCAAATGGGGAGTCTATGCTTTCAGAGTGATGCCTTTTGGACTCACTAACGCACCCGCTACATTCCAACGATTGATGTGTCATGTTTTCAAGGAATTCCTGAAAAAGAGAATGGAAGTGTATGTAGATGATCTATGTACATACTCGAATCAAAGACGAGGTCACATTCCCGGGTTGAGAAAAATATTCAATAAATGCCGCCAGTATCGAGTCTGCCTAAACCCAGAAAAGTGTGTCTTCATGGTGAGACAAGGGAAGATCTTAGGACACATAGTCTCAAGAAATGGAATATCCATGGACGAGGACAAGATCAAGGTCATTTTAGAGCTTCCTAGACCAAAGAATGCGAAAGAGGTACAAGACTTTATGGGACATTGTGGATATTACCGTCAGTTCATTCACATGTATGCCATAATAGCCAAACCCTTGTATGGTCTCTTAACTCAATTCACTTGGACTGAGGAGTGCGAGAAAGCATTCAATGAGTTAAAAAAGAGACTTAGCACAGCCCCAATTCTGAAAACGCCCAATTGAAACAAGCCTTTTCATATTCATGTTGATGCTTCTAATTATGCAATCGGATGTATCTTAGCCCAACCGGCTGATGAGGGAAAGCTAGATCATCCAATTTCCTATGCCAGTAGACAACTGAATCAAGCTGAAAGGAATTATACAACAACCGAGCGAGAAGGATTAGGAATGGTCTATGTAGTTAAGAAATTCAGACACTATCTGTTAGCCAATAAATTTAAGTTCTTCATAGACCATCAGGCCCTACTGTACTTAGTCAATAAACCTTGTAACACGGGAAGATTAGTAAGATGGTTCCTACTATTAATGGAGCTCGACTTCGAAGTGGTAGTAAAAAAGGGAAACACGCATGTAAGAGCAGACGACCTCTCTAGGTTAACCCACGGAGAACTGCCAAGTGGAGTACCCGATGATCTGCCAGATACTTACTTGTTCAATCTGGAAGTATGTCCAAAGTGGGCAGAGAAATTAATTCCTATACTCACCCATGGCCCACAACACTCAATCGATAAGAATAGCAAGAAGGAAATCCTTCAATCAAGAAACTTGCACATTATTGTTGGGAGTGTGTACTATAAGGAACCCAATGGAGTGTTGCTAAGATGTATTGAGGACGATGAACAAAAGAAACTAATTGGGCAAGCACATGTGAACAAATGGAGAACACACCAAGGAACTTATGGAACCATTCGGGAGTTAAAAAGATTAGGAGTGTACTGGCCTGACATGCCCAAGGATGTCCATGACTACGTGAGTAATTGTGCAGAATGCCAGGAGACAATCCCGGAGGATCATATGTCCATACCATTTTCAACCATAGCACCCAATTGGAGTAAAACATTGGTTAAATTTCTAAAGAACAGAGAACATGAGGAAGGAATAAGTTGAACTAGAAGACGATCCCTAGAAGAAATGAGCAAGGATTACGTACTTATGGGAAAACAATTGTTTAAGAGAGGAAAGGATAACGAATTACGATTATGTGTGCATGAAGGAGAGTATCTACCCATATTAGAGATGGCACATGCAGGTGCCGCGGGAGGTCATTTTTCAGCTGAGAGAACTGTTAAAATGATCCTCTTCGCCGGCTTATGGTGGCCAACTCTACATATGGATGTGAAGACTTATGTACGAAGCTGTGAAACGTGCCAAAGGGCTAAATACCCAATTCGGAGAGATGACATGCCCTTAAGACCTATGGTGTGTGCGAGAGCATTTTCCAAATGGGGTATCGACTTCATAGGACCCATCAACCCACCAGCCAAAGGATCACATGCTGAGTACATCATACTAGCCACAGATTATTTAACCAAATGGGTAGAAGCAAAAGCTACGAGAAGAAACGATGCTCAAACCACTGCTAAATTCCTTTTTGAGAATATATTCACTCGTTTCAAATTACCAATTGAGATTGTGAGTGACCGAGGAACGCACTTCCTTAATGAAGTAATAGAATCCTTAATGAATGAATTTTTAGTGATTCACAAAAAATCAGCCCCATACCATCCCCAAGCCAATGGTCAAGCGGAAAGTTCCAACAAGGTGTTATGTACTGTATTGACAAAGATTGTCAATAATGGGAGGTTGGATTGGGACAAACAATTGCATCATGCAATTTGGGCCTTCCGAGTAGCATACAAGACTGCCATTGGAACTACCCCATTCAATTTAGTGTATGGGCAAAATGCTATTTTACCAATTGATTTTTTAATCCCAACATTGAGAGTAGCCCAACAGTATGAATGGAACGGACATGAGTTATCCCAACAACTCGACCAAATCGAGAAGTTACATGAAACTAGGTTACAAGCAGTGGCAGGAATCTACGCAGCTAAAAGAAGACAAAAAGGCATATTATGATGCACATATAAAAGACAAAGGACTTAAAGAGGGATACTTAGTCTTGGTGTACACCTTAAAACAACATGCCAAGAAGTTACAAAAACGAGGATATGGACCTCTGATCATCAATAGAATCTCTACTAGTGGAGCGGTTAATCTAGCCACTCTAGATGGAGATATTCTTCCTAACTACATAAGTGGATGCAGAGTCAAACGGTTCATGGAGCCATTGACGGATCACATGCTAGCACATTTTAGGAAGAAAGAGGAAGAACGGATTAGAGAGGAGGCCCGACAAGAAGCCCTAGAACGCATTAAGAAACGGAAAGAGTGGATCAGACAACGAGATGAACGCTATCTCCAAGGAGAAGAGCCTATCCCTATGGCCAACTACCAAGTTTGTGACCCTGACATGACAAAGTCGTACATGTCACAACCTTACCTAAACCTAGGGATCGGCAAGACAGAATACACATTGATAGATGCATTGATAGACTCAGGAGCAGGACTTAGTTGCATACGTAATACGGTCATAAAAGATCTACAAATGATTATGAGTCCCACCAAAGCCCAATTGAGAGGAATTGGAGGTCAAACCCTAGAATGCATTGGAACAGCAATAGTATCTCTCCACCTAGGAAATTCTTCCATGGAACAAAGAGTATTAGTGTGCAAAGACGAGGATTTAATAGAGGATTTGATCCTAGGACAAGATTGGATCATTGAGAATGAAGTCAGTATCAACCTAGCTCAAGGATATATTTCAGCCAAGATAGGGCACAAAGAAATTTGTAGTCTATTAGGAGATAAACCCTTATCCCGACCCACGACCTTCGAGAGTTCAAGGAAATGCACGGAAAGGCTATGCAAACATGATTCCAGTCCAACCATTTCAGAAACCAAGCTAGAAGAAGTAGAAAGTTCAAACCCTCGAATCCCCAAAGAAAAAGGAAAATCACTCCATTCAATTGAAGAGCAGCACGACACTAAGGAAACCTACTCCCAAGCTGCTTCTCACCCAGACAAAGGACAAGCAATATGGAATCTGACACTCAGATAGTTACAGCAAAGAACGGCCAAATACCAATGGGTACGAAAAGATCAGAAGAAGGAAGAGCAGACGTCAACATCAACTCTTAAGGAGAAAATAGAAATGAAGAAGTCAGCTTCATCGAAGTCCAACCCAAAAAGACTCTTGCAAGTATGGCTTCCCAAGCCTTTGATTGAAGCTTAGAGAGCACGACATCAGATATGGATCCCCAAGCAGGCCAGGCAGACCGCCAAGCAAGAGATATGCAAGTGGGAGGATACACTACATCATAACAGTCGAACGACAAAGCATAGACAGACTCATGTGAAAACCAGGAAAAGCAACAATTCTAGTGCTCAGCTACCAAAAGATACAAACGAACAACAAAAAGAGCGAAAAAGCAGAGAGAAGAATCGAAACATCATAACAATAAAATGGATTTGGAAACCCAAGAGACTGCAAAGAGTGGACCATCGAGATGACAAAGATTCCAATTGCACTCATGAAGTGTCAATTGCACCTAAAGTATGCATAATAGGGCCACATTACAAGGCCACGCATTTGGCACATGATGTACCCGATAAAATTAGTGGTGCACATTCTCCAAGAGAGATTAGATCTTAGCTTCAACTCTCTTAGGAATGGACATACTATGTACATAAATAGATGCTTCGGCTATACTAACGCTTGTTTTCTTTCAGGATAAGAAATAAAAAAAGATGTGGTAAGAGATCTCACTCATAGAACCATGGGAGACGGAGTGATGGAATGACAATAATCACTACAATGCACTACACAATTGCATGCTTTCCTTTGAAGCTAATGCACTTTTCCTTACAAGTGCAGATGGCTTCTGAAGATTCCAAAGCAACAATACAAGAGGAAGTGTTGGAATTTCCACTCCAGAGTATCACAAAGGCAAAGGGACACTAGTTTCGAGAAGATCAACTAGCTGGGGAGTACCTCTTCCTGGCAACGATCAAAATTATGGATATAGATCATCAATTTCTAATCATGTCCCAAGATTTTCGAGTACTATATGAACTCCCGTCTATCGTAGACACTATGAAGAAAGAGAGCATACATAAATATTTTGAGCTGCCAATCTATAGCCCAACTTTCAAAGATGCACACAGGTCATGAATACCTTACAGCCAGCGCTGCATGATCCCTTGGTGCCAGAGGCTCGAGTGATGGATAAAGTAGGCGAATGGGTTGTCATTCAATTCACACATGACTTGATTAAGGAAGCCTTTGGCTGGGAAAAGGATGGGACTACCGTGGTAAAAGAAGAAAGCCGAGGTGCAAAGACCAGAACATTTACAGACATCAACCGAGTGGACATAGAGGAGGGGGTCAGACTAATCCACCAACATTTCTGCTTCCCGAATATGCATCGGTACACGGCCCCTCAAAAGATTATCGTTCAATTCCTCTCACATGCCATCAAGCAAATTGGAAATCAAATTAATTTGACTCCGTACATACAAGAAAGGTTATTCGAGGCAAAAAAGCAATGGAATAATAAGAAGTTCCTCAACGGTAGTGTGGCTCTAACTATCTTGATTTATCATGCTTTAGGCGTTCGAGAGCACCTGCAAGAAATGCCATCATCAACGGCCCTGGCGAAGTATGCCAAAGTTGCCACTGTTCCTAAAAAGAAAAGAGGAGTCAAGATTGTAGAAGAAGCTGAAACTAGCTCTCAACCCAGAATGAGAGGCACAAAGAGACTAAGGGAAGTCAAGCAAATGGAAGAGGAAACTCCAGCCACGAAAAGGACACATGTACTGCCGAAAACAACTATTGAAGAGCAAAGGCCGATTACAGAGGAAGACTTAACTAGGGCCCTGGAAGAGACGCACCAATATACAGAAGGCCAAGTCAATTTACCAGTGCAAGGTCACCATTATCAACAGACCCAACAAGAAATGGAAGCGAAAAGAAAGCTCACCAAAGTCCATCGGTACAGGGAAATAGGGTTGGACAATTCAAGCTCATCCTCGGATGCACAAGAAGAACCAGACAACTCACTATTAAATGTGGATATTCAAAGTGAGTCAAAGGATGATGGACAATGGGCAGAGTTGAATGAAGTTAACTACAATGAAGAAGCAGAAGGCCTAAAAACGGATGACCACATTACGCATCCTAATAAGAATACCACAAGTCAGGAAGCAGACCAGGAAGGTACGCATGTGATAAAACTTAATGAGACTTCCACTATTTGTATCAAGGAGGCTATACCACCTCACGGAATGTCTGTAAAGATACCAAAGGAGGAGCCTCAGAAAGAGAAAGTAGAAGACGAAGAACCCTTCACACCAATAAGGGTTGTGGCAGAACCCTCCCCTATGGATGTCACATTTCAAGGGAGTGCCACAAAAGCTCTGGATGTGGAGGAACAAGAAGAAGTACACAACATACAATTACAAATTAGACAACCACACAACGAAACCATCCACGTGGAGCAAGGAAAAGATGTGCAATCCGGCGCAGCTCCAAGCATACCTAGGACATGGTTAAATGTTGACATAGCTCAGCTCAAGCCAGTAGTACAAGATATGATCAGACCCGCACTAGACACAGAACAACTGATGCTTGAGGCTGATGAAGACTATGATCAAGCAATGAGGGACAAACATGAGCTTCAAGAAAAGAGTAAGAATCTTTCGGTCGAATTGAACTTAGAAAGAGAACACATCCGAAACAAAGAGAAAGAAGCCCAAGAAGCCAAAAAGCAGTGCAATGAGTTAATGACCGAAAACGAGAGATTAACAGCACAACTGCAAGAAGTACAGACAAAATACGAAGCTAGCGAGACTGAGAAGGCGTGAATCGCTACCCCGAGCAAAATACTGGAATCACAGATCAAAGTATACATGGAGGAAGCAGAGAACTTAAGGAATCAAAATAAAGAACTCTTGACCGCCCTTCTCAGTGACCAGCCAGTAGAGGTTCAAGAAAGACCAGAAACAGATATCAAAGAATTGGAGACAAAGATAGGTAAGTATGAAGATCAGCTCAGAAAGGAGAAACTCACCATTGCCGAATGGGAAAAAAGGTATATGGATGACACAGCTGCCCTACAAACTAAATGGAAGAAAGCTGAAAATCGTTATCTCCTGCAATGTAAAGAAGACACCGATCATTTAGATATCGTTGCTCAAGAACTTCTCAAACACAAGGACACCATTGCACAGGCTACTAAGGAAATAAAGAAGAAAGACGCATTGATTAAACAACTTCAAGAGCAGTTAGAGCAGAAAACAATGGAGGGGACACCAGTAGTTCCGAAATCCGCAGAGGCTACTGTGGAGACTGAGGTACGTCCTCTCTCTTCCCCCTCACATCATTCACTGATAAGGGAGGAACAAGAGGTTCACATTGAACATAACACTCGAGAGATTGCAGAATTAAGCCGACCGGAAAGGGCACTACTGGTGTCCCAGCTTACGGCTGAATTTGAAGATCAAATCATCCAAGTAATGAAGGAAGCTAAGATAGAAAGCAAAAACTTGGAGCAGATTTTGAAGCCTTTTAGTGTACCATATGGCCTGCTGAAAGAACAAACGAGACAATATATAAAGACTACAACAAATAAAGATCCGGACTACAGTCTCCACTTCAGACATGATACATTCAAGTATACCCAAGAAGATTTTGAGAAGGCGGATCCTATATGGAGGAGAAAGCTTTTGGAAAAGAATCCTACACTGCGGGTACAGTGGGAAGCATCGCCTTATATGCTTCAAGTAAACCCATCTTTTTGCCCAGTACCCCGTCGAAGAGCCTGGACGCAATTTTGGGAGGGTCAGCGCCAGGGAAATATCAATAATCAGTGGCTCAACTATCCGTTGTTACCTAGTCCTCCACACAATTACTTACCGACTGAGGAATATATGGTAAAAACTATGGAATTTTGGATTGCAAGATATGCTACAGTTCCGGATTTAGTAGTTAAAATGACCAATAAAATATTCAGTATGCTACTAACAGTAATCAAGGTTTTCCAGCATGCAAAATATACTTTTTTGAATTTCATCGGCATTACGCAAGGATCCGACGCACTAATTTTTTATCTATCTTCTATTCCAAGCCGCTTAACACTTATGGCATATTATTCTCAAATTATGTTTTTGCCATCAACATATATGCAAACTTTCGAAGAAGCATTTTTCACCGGCTTCTTCGAAATAGATTCAGAAATTTTCGTAAAAATGACTTCGAACCTTAATGCACGTCTGGTCGCTTATGAGACGAGCTTTTTTGCGGATCATCGGCAAGCACCAGAGGATGGGGTAAAGTCAACACAATGGAAGGAATTTATGATATGTCATGCTAATCTACTAAACCAAAGAGAGCAAGCAACGATACAGACTTACACATGTCGCCACAAAAAGCCTGTCGGGGACGACAGAGTTCAGGAGGAGGGACGCGTGGAAGGGGAATCAAGCAAGAAAAGAAGAAGAAGAAGATCAAAGTCAAAAACAGCTCAATAAAGAATGAAGTTCATAATACAGAAGAACCACCCTCTGCCCAAAGCCCCGCAGGGGCACGCATCAGGCAACAACGCGAATCATCCAGGTCCTGAGAAGTGGAATTAAAGATCAATCAGAACCAGGACATTTCATGGGAAGGACGGACCACGGCCAAGAACTATACATGAAGAAGTGCAAGACAATAATTGGCAGGTAGTAATCCTTTCGATGACAGCGTGCGGTGAAAAGAAAGTAAACAGGCTCAAAACAATACCACAGGGTCACATGTGTGCAACCAGGACAAATCAAAGGACCACAAGCAAGACATAGGTCATTGGTGGCGTGCATGGCAACCCAACTGAATACAGCAACCCAGATATGTGATATACGGAATACCAAGGGGCAAAACAGAAGCAAAGGACATACCTCGGATAAGATAACCAATTGTCTGATAGTCCTTAGCGTTTCTTCAATCACTGCGTGCGTGTATTCAGAAGACTTAAGCAAGCAGCTGACGAGAAGCTAAAGCCTGTCAAGGGACGACAGAGACAAAGAGGGGGAGAGTGTTGCAGAGCAAAGGAGTACAAGAGAAGAGCCCCAAAATTTTCAAATTAATGGGCATATTTGTCTTCTTCAAAGTCCTACAGAATTCCCTCAAGCCATGTAAATGCACTAGAGGAGTCCTCTAGTTGCATAATCCCAATTTATTGTAAAATATCCTTTGTAAATTAGTAGGAAATTCACTTTTTTGGAATAAAATGCCGGTCTCTTGTGTGAAAGGACCAAACTTAGGGCACATGTATATAAGTCACTTTGTGACTCCTTGTACAGACTTTTTGCCATTGTGAAGAAGGAGCTCTCAAAAATTTCGAAATTGCCTCTTTCTTGCATATTTCCATCATCTCTTTGATCTTGTATGTGTGTGTAATGCTTGGAATGTGTGTGTAGGATTGTTGTCTACCCCTCTCCACTGTTTTTGAGCTACTGTAGTGTGTGTGTGAGCTTGTAGGAGTTGTGGTGTGAGTGTGGGTGCTTCCTGCCATTCACTATTTGGGTCATAACTTGAAGTAGAGTTGTCAAAATCGAGTGAAACCACTTCCAATAGATGCGTCTTGTCAAGAGCTTCGAAAGGAGTAGGCTATTCACTATATTCGAAGTTTGGAGCTGGGAGAAATCCTTGATTTTCTGAAAACTGCTGTAAGAGGTATCACGGTAGACACTTTCAGTTTCTCAGTGAGCTTGAGAGGTGGATCAATCTTTTCTCATTCATAGCAGCTGAACCACTTCATGTTCCATCGTGTGTGCACATGTCCTCATACACTTGGTTAGGTCATTCGATCGGATTGACATTTAAATGTGTGTTAATTTCCCACTATATGCACTTGTGTTGCTATAGAGGTACAGTCTCATTGACATGAGTCCTTGAGTCTTCTTGACTCAAGTACACAGCCTATTACGTGTTTGCCATCTCGTGCCGTAATCACCTTACAGTCATTTGCTGCCGCTTTTCGACTCTCTAGAAGGACGAGAGAATGGTCCTAACCTTCCGATCGCTACTATGATTGAATTGTTCCCAAGGCACTCATCGAATGAGTATGCCATACTCTGTCGCCCTGATCCTGAACGGACCGCTCTTGAATTTTTAGTAGCCATACTAAACTTACAGAAACGCACTTACGGGATTTCTTGCCCGTTCTACTCGATGATTGACATGGCTGCTAGAGAGCCTGTCAATTTCGCTTCATTCTATTTCCGGCAAATTCACCGTGAATGTGTTACGGTCATTAAGCATGTTAACAAAGGAGATCTACCGCGTTCCTGTCTTCCTCACATCCTAACATTTCTCTTTCCGGCCCTCCAAGCAGCGCAACCGCCTCCAAATGCTCCAATCTTATATCATGAGGAATCTGCTCAAATACTTGAAGATATTGAAGAGGATGATGAAGAACTTTTCCAGCTTCTCCACCGAAAACGTAGAAGGATAAGCCCATCTGAGAGTCAAGTACAAGGCTCCACCGTCGGACATGAGGAAGAGACCTTTCATGACACAGCTCCTTCAATACATGTGGAGTCTTGTGGTCAATCTTCTACGGATAAGCAGCAAGAACAAAGTGTTTCTAACACCAAATCTGATGCAGTTTCTTCTCGAGAGGAGTCTCAGCACCAGTCCAAAGAAGATCTGCAAGTCATGGTTGCAGAAATTTTCGAAGAAGTGATTGCGGCAGTAGATTCTGTTGTTGTCAGAAAGGACGCGAATACGCAGCAGCCTACTGGAATTGTATTGGTCCCCACCGCTCCTATATCCATTCCGCCACCCATACCTCCGATTGAGCCCATTATCCCCATTCCACCTATTGTCTCTCAAGCACTGGATTCCTCATCCTCTTCACCTAACTATTCTCCACCCTCTACCCATCACCTCTTGACAGCTTCTTCATCTCAACCACCTCCTCCTCTTTTGTTTCCTTTGATTCCTATGTTTACTGAGCTCTCATCCATGGGTCATATGTTGATACAACTGTCACAGCGACTACCAAAACAGATGAAGGAAGTTACTGACAATATCCACCACGAATTACAACACAAAGTGGATGTATTGGAAGCAGATATTATTCCATTACAAGAAGAAGCGGATGCCGTAAAAGCAGAAAATCACACTTTACACGAACAGATTAAACAGCTCCAGGCTAGACTTGCTAACCAAGAATTGTTGATCATCCAGAGAGATGCTACCTTAGCTGAAATACAAACCAAAGATGATTTATTAAGTGTTGCTGATGCAGAGATTATCCAGCTGAAACAATTAGCCCAGGATAGAGAGGATGCTCGTGTAGCACTAGGAAACTTGTTGGAAGAAACTAGATTACAGTTGGATGAAGTTGTACAGAAAGGACAGGAAATGGCAGAGTTAGCTAAGCGGACTAATGAAGAACTCCAGAGAGCAGATGCCAATCTATTTGAAGCAAATTCTGCTCTTAAAACGCAGATGACATTGGTCGCTCAACTCCAAAAGGAAGTTGCAGGAATTCTAAGAGAACGGGATGCTTATTACTAGACCATCCAGTACCAATCACACGAACTAGAGAGAAGAGAAAAGCAGCTTGGTGGTCAAGCAGAAAGATTATCTAAAATTGATAAACAAATTCAAGACATGAAGTTGAGCCGTGACGCAGCCCTTGCAAACGATTTCTACCTGCAAGAGGCCTTTTTGCAGACACAAGCTGAAGTTTTGATGACTCAAGTAATTGCGGCAAGTTCAGTTAGAATTGATTCTCAGCTCGTGGAACCAGAGACCCTAAAAAGGATGTTGGACTCGCTGAAGCAGAAAATTGCCAGAACATTTAAGTTAGCCCGAACAATGTATATTCAGAGTATAGTAGAAGAGCCATAAATTTTGTATCACTGCGGATTCAAGTCCACCATGCGTGCCTGTGTAAGCCACCGGATTGGCATTTGTAATTCTCTACTTTTGTATTCCGCACAAACCAAAAGGTCATTGCGAAGAGTTGTAGCTATTTATAATCTAATGAAAGGATGCTTCGGTAACGATCAGGAGAATCGCCAGACTGTCTGTCTGGGCGATTGCATTCTGTGAAGTTGTCGTAGTGCGATGTTGAGAAATCTGAGTATTACTGTTTTCTTGTCTCTGTTTGATTACATTAGCTGTGTTTGGGCACAGTTCCTTTAAGTTAGAGAACGTAAGTTTGTATTACGGTAATGAATAGTTTCGGCGTTGTGTACTGAGAAAGTATTAACCTGGGCATGATTGGTAAAGTTGTGGAAGAACGAATAATAGTCTGAGTACGAATAGTAAGTCTGTGAGAGAACGAACCAGAGGATTGATAGTAATTTGTATGCAGAGTTTTGAGTGTTAAAGTACTACGAAGTAGAGGTGTTAATTGGGAAAAATCAAGTAATAGGGCCTCTGATTAACAGACCCCTACCACTCCCAAGAACCTGAAAGAGCTTAAACGCGTGTGTGACGGCAACGCGCATTTAACATTACTACAAGCCACTTCACCTATACAAGGAGAAGGCATCAACCCCGCCATCATTTATGAATTACATGATCTACAAGACTCATCTAGAGTTACTTACTTGGACCATAATAAAAGGTGATATTGGCATGTTGATGACCATGGCAAGTTAAGATTGAGATATTTAGGGTTTTCTGTGTTCCCTCCCATGTAACAAATAGACCCAAGGCAGAGGAAGAGCTAGGGTCTTCACTTCAAATTATAAAAGACTCTGAGGAGCCCGAAGACACCACAAAACTAAAAAAAAAACTCAAAGATGGAAGGCGAGGAGAGAAAAAATCAAAAGCAAGTGGATTAAAAAAAGAGCTAAAGAGAAAGAAAGGACATTGAAAGAGACTGAAAGTACAGCAGGTAATTTAGCAAATAGGAAATCAAATGTAGGGACAATGAAACAAATGGAGGAGCAAGCAAGATCAATTCTAGTGGATCCTATGCTTGAAGACCTAACATGTGGTTCAAAGCCTATTAGTCTAAGATAGAGATAGTACCTAGTCTAGTGCAACATGAAAAATTCTATCCAAGAGGATATCTTGAAAAAGAAAGACTTGGAATATGCAAGAAATTAATTGAGATTGCTCAGATCATGCTAGAAAAGTCTATATCAACCCTCTCAAAGACTAGAATATGTGAAGAAAAATTCTAGGGATGTGTGGAGATCTTCAATCCACGACCAAAGAAGAATGATCAAGCAAGGGAGTTGAAAGAAGAGTTACGTTATGAAAATGATGAAAGAAATTCTTTAATTCTTGAAGTAGAGGCTAACTGGCCACATAACCTTTGGGCCGAATCCACGAGGATAGATGGAAGAAGAATGAAAATGAAATCCCTCCTTTTGAAGAGTTAGACGCCTTTAAGAATCAATTGAAAATGGAAGGAGAAGTGAACTATGAGGAATTGTCTAAGCTAGATCACATTACAGAGGATGTGATGAGCCTAACGACGCTTTCTAACTACATGGGAGAATACGAACAAAGATCTGAATTCTTCCATGCACTCACAATAAGGGGATAAGAAAAGAAATCGCAAGATGAAACCTCAAACACTTTATCTGAGTTTAAAAGAACCAAAGTTCAATGTTCTTTAATGCTTGAGGAGTTTCTACAAATTAAACCTCAATTGTGGAATAAATTACCTAACATTTAAATTTGGAAGAGACAAACCAATCAATAAGAAAGAATAAAGTAGAGACAACACCTACAATTAAAATCACAGTTGACAAAGTGGGAGAATTTAGTGAGGGAGATGAAGGAAATATATGCCTCCCAATCACATTTCGAGGATACATGACCAAAATCATTCTAGGCACAAGAGCTAGAGTAGGAATAACAACCAAAGAGTTATGGGAAAAATGGGGAAAACCAGCTCTATGGCCCACTCGAATGAAATTACAATTGGCAGACGATCACATTAAAAGACCCTTAGAAATCATCAAAAAGGTAACCCTGGCTACATGGGGAGTAGAAATTGAAAACACAGGTTAGCTATCTGTTAGTTTGGAAAAGCAAGTAATTATGAAATGATCTTAAGACGGGGATTTATGAGATACTTGAAGGTAGTACAAGACTGGGAATGAGATGCCTTGTATCTCCAACATCCAGGTTCCACTGCAAAAATAAATCTGCATACTTTTGCATATAGATATGTACCACCTTTACAATGGAACCCTATACATAAAGAAGAAGATGATGTGTCAATCCATAGTGCGTGGTCAAATGACCAATCTTGGATGAATGAGGATGCTCAACTATGGATGTGTAAGGAAGCAAAGCAACAAGAAGAGAGACTACAAGCTTAGCCAATAGGACGTGAACATTATAGACCGGTAGCAGACCCTACTTACATGCCACAAATATTTTCAAATGAAGCATTGGAGCCGTGTGGGTGGATGGAAATATTAGCCACCTGTTGTAGAGCAGAGATGCAGAGAAAAAGAAGGGCCCCAAAATTTTTCCAATGTAGACACTTTATTTTCCTAATATAGTCACCTTTTAAGATATTTCCCAATGTAAATGCACTAGAGGAGTCCTCTAGATGCATATCCATAGATATATGTATCATTACCCTTGTAAACTAGTAGGGAATTAGTCTTTTAGTCAATAAAGTGCCAATCTCTTGTGTGAAAGGACTATTTTTAGGACACATGTATATAAGTCATTTTATGACTCTTTGTAAAGACCTTTTGCCATTGTGAGAATCAAGAGCACAAAATTTCGAATTTTTTTCTTCTCTTGTCTGTATCTTCTTGCTTGTGAGCTTGCATGCATGTATGTGGCTTGAAAAGAGTGCTTTTAAGTGTTGTCTATCCATGGTAGTGCTTGTTTGCTATTGGCAATGTGTGTGTGAAGTGTAGGAAGTACTGAAGCGTAGGTAGGTCATTCCCACGCCTTAGTATTTTGCTCATCACTTGAAGCAGAAGTGTCAGAATTAAGTGAAAATATGACCATTGGATGCGTCCTCTTGAGAGCTTCGAAAGGGATGCACTATTTGCTATATTTTGAGTTCGGAGCTAAGAGAAAAGCTTGATTTATCATTGGATGTTGCTCTAGGCATCACGACACCATAGCCGACCATGAAAGCTTTGAATGTGATACTTTACACTTGTTTGCACCTTTGTTAGTTCACATTTGCATTGACCGTAATTTGAATGCAAGTCCTGATACACTCAATTAGGTTAAGATACTTCTTGGATTGATTATTATAGTGTGTGATCCCCACTATATGCACTTGCATAGGATAGTGGTATAGTCTCCTTCTTCTCAAGTCCCTAAGTTGATACTTAGTGTGTACCTAAGGACAAACCTAGGCACTTGTGGAGAAAGAGACTATACCTCGATCCCCCTCAAGTGCATATAGTGGGGATTCATGCTTTATTTATCAATCCGATGAGTATCTAAACTTAGCCGAGTGTATGGCATTCAAATGACAATCAATGCAAATGAGCTTCCCAAAGAGTGCAATCAAGGATAAGACTATTCCAAACAAGCTTTAACTGTCAGTTATGGTGTCACGATACTTGGAGAAGCAGCCAATAGTAAATTGATCTTCTCTCTCAGTTTCGAGCTCTGAATATAGCAAATAGCATATGCCTTTCAAAGCTCTCGCAAAGACGCATCCAATGGTGGTACTTTCACTCAATTTTGATGCTTGTATTTCAAGTTATGAGCAAAATACTGAGTCATGGAAATGACCTTCCTACACTTCAGCACTTCCTACACTCCACACACACCTTAACAACAGCAAACAAACACTTTCATGGATAGACAACACTTCCTAATACTCTTTTCAAGCAACACACATGCACACAAGCTCACAAGGAAGATGATACAGAGAGGAGAAGACACAAACTCGAATTTATGTGCTCTTGGTTCTCACAATGGCAAAAAGTCCTTCCAAAGAGTCACCAATTGACTTATATACATGTGCCCTAAAAATGGTCCTTTCACACAAGAGACCGGAACTTTATTCACTAAAAGGCTGATTTCCTACTAATTTACATGGGCAAGCTACTAATCTCCATGGGTATGCATCTAGTAGGACTCCTCTAGTGCATTTACAATGGAAAATATGTTACAAAAATGGTTATAATACAAAAATAGAGTATCCAAATCGAAAAAATTTTGGGACCCCTCTTTTTCTCTGCCTTTTGCTCTTCTTTGCTCTACAACACTCTCCCCCTCTTTGTCTCTGTCGTCCCTTAACAGGCTTTACTTCTTGTCTATCACTTGTTGTCCGCATGCATCTCTTGGTCAGTTCTGCCTGCTTGTTAGACAGGTGTTCATTTTTTATGGCCCCTTCTTGATTCTTCTTTTACATCCTCTGGGCCTGATGCATTCGTGTTGCCTGTTAAGTCGGGCTGCCACGCACGCCACCCATGGAACGTATGAAGGTCTAGTTCTTCAGCCTTCGATCTAGACTTTCTGAAGATCAAGAGGTTGAAGTGCCTTCTTGGGATTATGGAACCGCCGGATATCTTCTTGCACTTCTTCATGGATACTTCCTGGCCCTAGTTCCTCCTTCCCTCCTACGTGCTTTTTCTTGATGTGTGCCCCTGCGGGCCTCTGTGCAGAGATGGGTGTTGCGCCCCTGCGGGGCTTCTTACAGAGATATATCTTCAAATGTAATCTTTTAATGAAGCTTCTTTCTTTGTCTTCTTCTTTTCTTCTTTTTGCTGGAGTCTCCCTCAACACTGCCCCCCTCCTGAACTTTGTCGTCCTCGACAGGCTTTGGAAGTTGACAGGAGTATGTTCTATACACTTTTTGCTCTATTTCGTTAAGCAGATTAGCTTCACGTGTCATTAGTTGCTTCCACTGTTCTGCTTTCACACCGTCATGTGGTGGCTGTCTATGGTCAGCGAAGAAGCTTAGCTCATATGCCACTAATCTGGCATTCAAGTTGGATGACATCTTCAAAAAGATCTCAGAATCAATTTCAAAAAACCTTGTGAAAAAGGCTTCTTCGAATGTTTGCATATATGTACTCGGTAAAAACATCAGCATAGAATAATATGCCATTATTGTGGGTCAGCTAGGCATAACAAACAAATCAAAAACGAGAATATATGTTCCTTGATTAATGCCAATGAAATTTTAAAATGTATACGCCGCGTGCTTAAACACCTTCAAAACTATAAGGATCATGTTGAGAATTTTACTCATCATTTTGATAGTTAGATCAGGTACTGTTGCGTAACAATGCAGCCAAAATTCAATGGTTTTTACCATATAATCTTCGGTTGGTAGATAGTTATGAGGTGGACTTGGAAGTAGCGAATAATTCAGCCATTGTTTATTGATCACACCATTCTTTTGCATATCCAAAAATTCTCTTGCTTCTCTACGACGTGGTGTTGGGAAAAATGAAGGGTTTACCTGTAATAAATACGATGCTGCTTGCCAGTGCACCTGCAATGTAGGATTTTTCTCCAAGAATTTTCTTCTCCAAACTGGTTGTGCAGCTTCAAATTCTTCTTGAGCATAATTGAATGTGTCATCTTTAAAATGCAGTTGTTCGTCTGGATTTTTCTATGTGATCTTCTTTATGTATTGCCTTGTCTTCTCTTTTGATAATCCGTATGGAATGTTGAAAGGCTTCATCATCGTGTCCAAGCCTTTGCCCTTTATTTTTGCTTCCTTCATTACTTTGATCACTTCATTTTCAAAATTTTCTGTCAACCGGGACACCAATAGTGCCTGTTCCTTCTGACCTATTTCTGCAGTGTATGGCATTGGATGATAATCAATTGGTTCCGCGATCTGCTCTTTTATTGGAGAATTATAAATCGTGGGAGATAGAGGATGTACCTCTACCTCGTCAGTAGGATTCTCTTGTGTTGGCTCTACTGGTGTCCCGATTGGTACTTTCTTTTCGGCCTTAGTTTCTAATTGTGTGATGCGTTCAGTCTTCTCTTTAACTTCTTTCATAGCTGCGTTGAGTGCCTCTTTGGCTGCAAGCAGCTCATTACCAATTTCTACTACATGATCCATGTTTTCACTGTAACTCATTGCAAGTTTTCCGTGGGCACTGTTCAACTGTTTCTTAAGTTCATTGGTTTCGTTAACATATCTACATTCCCATTTGTAGCTCAGTGATGAGTAGCACCTCCTTTAATGTCAATCCGGGAAGACGTGAGGATGGTATGAAGACCTCGAGAAAGTGGCGGCACAAGTGCGTGAGTGAGAAGCACACAAGCATGCACACACATACACACACACGCGCACACACGGCAAGACAAAGAGAGAGAATCAATGGAGTTCTTCGTTTACTCTTCAAAAAGCTCTTACAAGTTTGTTTCTATTACAATCTAACCTCAAAAATGAGCTCTCTAGCTCCTTTTATAGTTTTTGACTAGCTTTGGCCCTGTTCAGACCTAGTGTCCGGCCTAGTTAAAAATTAGGTTCCAGGGCTTATTTGAGGGCTCAAACGAGATCTAAAAAATATGAAAATTGGTACGATGGTACTTCTAATACTCCTCAAGCTCGAGGACTCCTCGGCTTGAACAAAATGGAGTTACTAAAAATGGATAATGGTATTTACAATGGTTTTTAGTGATGAAAATCACTATTTTTGTAGGGGATTCTTCTGAAAATTTGACATACACTTCTTGGAGCTCCCTACTTGCTCCCTTTCCTTGTGTGTCCACCTTTTGATGTGCTTCCATGCTTTGTCCTTGACTTTGAGCTTCAACACTCCCCCCCCTCTCGAGTCTGTCGTCCCTGACAGACCCTTGTTGGAAGGGCTGTTCTATGTAGTGCTTTGAGAGGTGGTGTCCATCCGTTGTATGAGCTGGTTCCTTGGATTCCAGCAAGAATGTGTCATTGTGAGCTTTCAAAACTGCAAGTTGCTCAAAAGAGGTTGTCAAGAGTGATTTGGAGCAACTACTGGCTTCAATTTGCTTCCGAGATATGGATGTTGTTCCCATGACGTCCGCTAACTCTTCCAAAGATGATGTTGAGAGCAGTCATGCCAACTACTCATAGCCCATAATGAATGATGGGTAAGTGTGTTCGTGCCTGGGTTGAAAAAAGTATGTGCCTTGTGCAAGGCCTGGTAATGTAGCCCTACGCATGCTTACTTGGAAAATGCATTGGAAGAAGTATGGTGCAAAAATTGCGGGTCTTGAGCTAAGTGCTCAAGGGTATGCTGACGAAGAGGTTTCCTAAACTATCATGGTTATGGTGTTTCCAGAGTAAAGATACTTACCATGGAGAAGGTTGATGGATGTTTGTCTCTTCGTGTTGTACACTCGGCCTTTGGGATGGAACATTGTTGATGAATGTCCATGTTGATTGTCCACTGATGAGATCTTTTGAGTGGTGGATCCTCTCTCCTCATATGCAGGAGTCTTCTCCTCCAGAACTACCTTTTGCAGATATCTCCTTGGATGCTCTGGTACATGAAGTAGTTAAGCATCACTCAAGTTGCGGACCTTCAAGCTCTTCATTCCAGATAAGGCAGCAATAATCTCACTGCTGGCCGAGACACACTTCTATCCAAATTGATAAATGCCTAGTAATCAACAGTTCCACCTTCAACTAAGCATGACTCATTCATGTTTCATAAGCCAAACCTGGGAACAAGCTCTCTCCCGCTTTTCTTTCTCCCCCTTTTTTTTTTTTTTTTTTTTTGAGGAAAAGGATATCACAAAACAAGAACACAAAAGTTAGTATCAATAGAAATATTTGACATATGTCACTGTGCTCTTGTGCGTGGGATTCTCAAGTGTGTCTATGCACGGCCGTGTAATGTGGCCCTATATTAATGCATACTTTGGAAATGCATGACCTGAATGGTGCAAAGGACAGGGTTGTGCAAGGAGCACATGGTTGTTGCTCGTTCGAGGCTTTTGATGTCATTTGTGGAGGTTGATGCCGACCTTGGTGGAGGTATCCATTGAGTCTCGAACTGATGTGATCCTCCTTATTGGAGTCCATTTTAGAACATCATTTGGCACTGTAGAGGTCACTTCAGGCGTCTTTCTCTTTGGATGCTTTCTAAACTGTGGTATCCAGTGTGGTTGACGCTTTGGTTCGGTGGAGACTACTTTCACTTTTGGCTTCCAAACCCATATCCTTTTTGCATGTCTTCTTACTAATGTTGAAGAGCTGATTTGATCTTCCTTTGGTCTCTGTACGTGGTTCTTACCCTTTTCTCTTTTTGGCTTCTTTGTTGAAACCTTTTGCATGTGGGAGAACAAAGGTTGTTGTGGATGTAGGAGCTTCTTAGGTACCCACATCTGTAATTGCCCTTGTTGAGCTGCAGCTAACTTCTTAGGCACCCAAACTTGTTGGATACCTTGTGATTGAGCTTGTCTGAGCTGCTTCCTTCGTCTTCTGGCCTGGTTGGTTTGCATGGATGGAATTTGTGGGGGCAAGGTTGGTGGTTGCTCTCCTTTGTGTACCCATATCTGCTTCATCGGTTGAGTTGTTCTGCTTCGCACGTTCTTTTGGTCTCTCGTCCGGGGAGTCTTTAGTGATTGATCTGCCCTTAGTTGCTGCCTCCTTCTGGCCCTTGGAAAAGAAGGGAGTTCCTTTGCATCTCTGACTCCTTTTTTGCGAATATCATTCCTCTGCAACACATAGTTTTGGACAAGAACAACATGGTCATCTTCATGTGTATTCCTGGAAGGACCAGGAGTCTGTGCCTTTCCTAGTTCCTTGAGTGCTCCGTTAGCTAACTCTACTGTAATTCGACTATGATTGACCCAAATCTGAAGAAGTCCACTTCTTAAGTTTAAGTTGACTGCTTGGTCATAGATCCAATCTTGACCCAAGACAAGAGGTTCAGTGAGATCCTCGTCTTGACACACTAGTACTTTAACTGTTATAGCCTCATCATGAATATAGAGGGGAAGTTCCACCTCGCCCATGCAAGGGGTTTCCACGCCTCCCAATCCTATGAGATACGCTTCCACAGGATTGACAGTTAACTACAACTCTTGACAGTAAGACAATTTAACAGCACTAGTGGCTGCACCTGAGTCAATCAAGGCTCTTACGGTCCTTGCACTCTTTCCTTGTCCTATATCTAGGGTTATGAAAGGTCGTCGATCAATTATCCTATGCGAGCTTGTTCCTGCAACTTCACACATGGCCATAGGATATCCTTGATCTGCACAGTCATTTGTTCTAGGCTGATCTCTACCTTGCCTTCGTAATTTCATCCTTCTGATGCGTTCTAAAGCTTCTGCTTGAGCTTCTTCTCGAATTCGCTTTTCTTCCTCTTTGCGTTTTTTAGCAGTGTTGAGTCGGCTGAGCATTTCCTCCGTGAGGGGTTCCTGATACAACTTGACTTTGCAACCGCTAATATAGTTTGGGAGAACATCACCCTCTAACGTGGCTAATTGTACTGCTCCACTCGTGGAGATCCTATTGATGATCATAGGTCCGTATCCTCTCTTTTCTAGCTTCCTCGCGTGTTGTTTCAGTGTATAGACTAAGACTAGATCTCCTGCTTTCAAGCCTTTATCCTTCACATGGGCATCAAAGTATGCCTTCTGTCTCTTCTTAGCTGCATATATTCCTGCAGCTGCTCTCAGTCTTGTTTCTCCTAATCGTTCAAGGTCAAAGATCCTAGAGGAGAGTTCATGACCTGTCCATTCGTGCTCTTGTGCCACTCTCAATGTAGGAATCAAGAAGTCCAAGGGTAGCACAGCGTTTTGGCCAAATACCATCTGAAAGGGGGTGGCTTGGAGTACCGTTTTGTAGGCAACTCAGTATGCCCAAACAGCATGGTGTAACTGTTTGTCCCAATCAGAGCGTTTTGTGTTCACTAATTTTGTCAGTACATTGCATAAGATCTTATTAGTGCTCTCAGCTTGTCCATTAGCTTGAGGGTGATAGGGGGCAGACTTCTTGTGTATTACCAAGAATTCTTGGAGTAGATTTTCAATCACTTCGTTCAAGAAATGAGTGCCTCTATCACTTACAAGCTCTATAGGTAGCCCATATCTCGTGAATACATTCTCAAACAAGAATTTAGCAGTTGTTTGAGCATCGTTCTTTGTCGTAGCCTTTACCTCCACCCACTTGGTGAGATAGTCTGTTGCAACAATGATGTATTCCGCATGAGAACCCTTAGCTAGGGGATTAATAGGACCTACGAAGTCTATTCCCCACTTAGAAAATGCACGTCCACCCATCATAGGTTTCAGTGGCATCTCATCTTTGCGTATAGGATACTGAGTTCTCTGACAAACATCACACCGTTTCACATAGGTATGTGCATCCATGTGAAGGGTAGGCCACCAGAAGCCCGCAAATAGTATTGCCTTGATCACCCGATCCGGTCCAAAGTGCCCTCCTGCTACACCCTGGTGAGCAGTTTCCAAGATCTTAAGATATTCACTTTCATGGACACATAGCCTCAGGTAACCATCTTTACCACGCTTGTATAGATTATCACCAATGAGTGCGTAATCCTGGGCTTCTTGTTCCAAACTCCTTTTCCTAGCCAGAGTCATGTCTGACGGGAATGTTTTCGTCCTCAGGAAGGATACTAGTGGTTCACTCCAATCTGGCACAATGGATACTTGATAAAGAGTGGCGTGTTCCACAGGTGGTTTAGTGCAGCAGATTGGGCACTCCTTGCACAACTTTTGGACATCCGCTTCCATAGTCGGCCAATGCACTCCGAGTCTCTTTAGGGTCTGTAAAGTTCGTTGCTTTGAGTAGTGTTGCTCTAACGCACCTACATGTGCTAATTGCAACCATTTAGCGTACTCATCCTCTTCTACGCAACAAGCCAAGATCCCTTGATCTGTGTGCTTGTACATACTTCCTGCCATGATGTGGTACTTTTGGGCTTTTACAACCTCTCTATTCCGTGTGTTTACCACTGGATGGTTAGGCCCGTATGTCAATACTGGTACCAATGGCTTAGCCCACTGCGGCACCACTTCCAAATTAAACAAGTAAGCATCAGGAAGGTCATCTGATACTCCTTGTGGGGCTTCTCCCGATGTGAGCCTAGAGAGATGATCTTCTCTTAAATGAGTCCTACCTTTTCTTACCACAACCTCAAAATCATATTCCATTAGCAAGAGAAACCATCTCACTAATCTTCCTGTATTGCATGGTTTGTTTACGAGGTACAGCAATGCCTGATGATCAGTAAAAAATTTAAACTTATTTGCAAGCAAATAGTGTCTAAATTTCTTAACTGCATATACCATGCCTAAACCTTCTCGCTCTGTAGTGGTGTAATTCCGTTCAGCCGCATTCAATTGTCGACTGGCATAGGCAATTGGAAGATCCATATTACCTTCACCATTAGGTTGTGCAAGCACACATCCAATGGCATAATTGGATGCATCCACATGAACATGGAATGGGTTATTCCAATCTGGTGTGGTCAAGATTGGTGCTGAACATAATCTTCGTTTAAGCTCCTGGAAGGAATTCTCACATTCATCCGTCCACTCAAAGTTAGTCAGAAGTCCGTACATGGGCTTTGCAATGACAGCATACATGTGTATAAATCGTCGGTAATAACCACAATGCCCCATGAAAGCTTGTACTTCCTTGACATTCTTTGGCCTAGGTAGCTCTGCTATGGCTCTCACTTTCTCTTCATCAGTGGATATGCCATTCTTTGACACTATGTGTCCTAGAATCTTGCCTTGCCTGACCATAAAAACGCACTTTTCTGGGTTCAGGCAGACTTGATATTCTCTACATTTGTCAAAGATTTGTCTGAGTTCAGGGATATGGGTTTGTCTAATGTTGGAATGAGCACAAAGATCATCAACGTAGACTTCTAAACTCTTCCTCAGGAACTCCTTAAACACATGGCACATCAGCCTCTGGAAGGTAGCTGGTGCATTGGTAAGCCCAAATGGCATTACTCTAAAAGCAAAAATGCCCCATTCTGTGGCAAAGGCTGTCTTATGCTGATCCTCTGGAGCTATGGCTACTTGATTGTAGCCCGAAAATCCATCAAGGAAGTTGTACACTTCCTTGCCTGCCACTCTTTCTAAGAGATGTTCTGTGATGGGAAGCGGATAGTTATCTCGAATTGTGGCTGCATTAACCTTTTTCAAGTTAATGCACACACGCAGCTTGCCATTCTTCTTGGGCACCACTACGATGGGGGATACCCATTCAGTGTGCTCAATTTCATAGATAAATCCAGCTTCAACCAGTCTATCTATCTCTTCTTTGATCTTAGCAGCATAATTATCGTTATAAGTGTAGGGTTTTTGCTTAGAGGGTTTGGCATCTGAAGTCATGGGGATAGTGTGTGAGCATATATCGGGGTCAACACCTTTCAAGTCCTTGTAACTCCAAGCGAATACATCTCTGTATTCTCTTAGCAAGGCTATCAACGCATGCTCTTCTTCCTCTGTTAGGTCATGGCCTATGTACGTGCATCTCTCCTCTCCTTCTTCTAGGGCCACTACTATTTTCTTGGTGGTTTCTTTGTTATCATAGGCCTCTCCTGATTGTGCCTCTCGTTTAGGCATTCTTATCATGACTCTCCTGTCATCTATCTCATACTTCTTAAAATTTTCTGGGACCTCAAACAAAGATTCTTCCTCTTCTGGTGAGGCTTCTCTCTTCTTTCGTTTCTTTCCTTCTTCCTTCGGGGTCACATGTGTTGCTAATCTTACATCATTTGTAACCTCTCCATGCCTCTGGGGTTGAAATTCTACTTCATGGAAGTATTCTTCATCTGATGCAAATGGTGGGTCCATAATGATTGACTCTAGATCGGAGTCACTTGCATCCTCAAATGCATCAGGGCTAGGTTCGCATTCTTCTAGAACTGCCTCTCCCATGATTGGCTCTATGGAGAAGACTGAAATGTCATAGCCATCCTCATCACAGTGAGGTGTCCATTGTTCTTCATTGATGGCTACGTCCATTGTTGCTAAAATTTCTGCCCAACCGTGAGGTTCAAATTCCTCATCTGGAAAGACTACAGGTGCATAGGCTGGGTCTTGAATGGGTCTATGAGTTTCGTTTGCACCTATTTCTCTGGCCTTTTCTCTCTTCTCTTCCTCTACTGCTACTTTGCACATCCATAAGTGGGTGTCTTCATGCATCCATGAGGATCCTGACCCTATGGAATGCACAGATTCCGTATCATCTTTGGCTCTATGGATGGAATTCCACTGGATAGGAGGTACATCTCTATGAGAGTAATCTTTGAGATTGACTTTGGTCGTAACACCTAAGTGTTGCAGGTACAAGGAATTGGTTCCCCAATCCTGTACCACTTGCAACTGTCGCATGAATGGTCTTCCCAAAATCATCTCATAGGCATGATTTTTGCTAAAGTCACATATAGCAAATGTATGCTCGAACTCGACACCACAAGTGGTGAGAGTTATTCCTTCTAGCAATCCTAAGGGTCTCTCAATGTGACCATCGGCCATCTGCAATTTCATTCTCGTTGGCCTGAGTGCTGGCTTGCCCCAACGCTTCCATAGGGAAGTAGTGGCAATTGCAACTCCTGCACCTGAGTCCAAAATTGCCTTGGTGGTGTACTCCTGGTAGGTGATGGGAAGATAGGTGTTCCCTTCTTCACCTTCACACATATCTCCTATCTTGTCCAAGGGAATTTCTGGCACTGTCCTATGGGATCCTACCCGGGAACGTGGTTTTGCAACTTCAGTTACTTGACTAGCTACATATTTCCGCGCTTTTGGTCTATCCTTAGGCAGTTCTTCCAAAGTGAGATCGCGCTGCTCCCTGTCGTTCTTTACTACCTCCGTATTCCTAGGTATGACTGAGTCGTCGTTCCTTACCATGACTGTGGGTGCTCTCATACACGTGGACTTCGCTTCCCATGGGCCTGTGAAGTGGGGTAGCTCTTGTATGGAATTAGACTCAAAGTCCAATCTCTCGTGAGACTGAGTACTCTCATGTTCCCCGTAAATAGATGGGATGTCTTGTGGGAATTGGTCGTGTGCATCATCCACAAGTTCAAAGGGAGGGGCGACTTCACTTTCGTTATCCCATTTGTCTTCTTGAATCTCTCGTAGGAAGTCTGGTGCAAACCGATTCATAGAAGAAGAAGTGTCTGGCTCCGTAGAATTAGGCGCATAAGCAACCTGGGAAGGAGGGCTTATTCTATCGTTGGCTCTCTCCTCGTTCTCATAGATGGCTGGAGCACAAGCTTCTTGGGGAGGGTTACTTATTCTATTACTTTTCCGAACAGGCTCATACGTTCCCTGAGAGGGAATGTAGGCAACCTGTGGAGGTACATAAGCTTTCGAGGGAGGCTCATCTGCCTGTTGGGGGGAAAGATAAGCTTCTTGAGGAGGCACATGGGCTTCCTGAAGAGGCTGGCTTATCCGTTCTCTTGCCCTTTCCTTTCTTTGAGGGGCAGGTTCCTTTTCTGAATTGTGCAATCAGCTTCTCTATTCTTTCTAGCAGTCCATCAAAGTGCAACTGTGTCTTTGCTGAGCTAGAGATATTAAAGAGCCGGCTAGCTTCGAACATGGCTTGAGCCAATTCCACCATCTTAGCACAAATTTTAGTTCGTTCAAGCTCTAGCTCGGCTCTAGGGTAGCACTTTTCATGATCGGTTATGGTTGGCCCTTCTTGGATTCTGGCCTGATATGCTTTAAGCATCATATTAAGGTCTTCGGGAGTGGGATCTGCTAGGACTGATCCTACTCTAGGGGGTGGTGGGTTTAGGTGAGGCGGGTTGGAAGGTGGCTGGTCGGAGGGAGATGGGAATGGTGGTGGTGGAGTCGTGTGAGAGGGAGTTTGAGTTGTGAGTTCAGTTATCCTGGCTTTGGTTTCTCTTATGCTTTCCTCAAGTTCACTCATCTTTTTAGCCCATTGTCTTTTCATTCTTTCCCGACTATCTTTCCAAGCTCTAGTCCTTTTCTTGGTTATGCTCTCAGTTTCACTAGCCTCTGGCCCCTTTTCCTGGCTTGCCCCTTGGTTTTGCTGCAATGCCTGAGCTCTAGTGACTACCTGTACTGGTGCAGTGGAAGTGACACTTCCTGAGGAATCTACAACCAACCCAATCACATTAATGGGAGTGATTTTTGGCATATTATTAGGATTTTTAGGGCAATCTCGTAAGAGATGCTCTTTTCCACAATCTTGGCAAAAGCCTTGGATCATCACTGACTGGGGTTGTGTAGGTGGAGGTAAAGGGCAATCACGAATGAGGTGATCTCCTTGGCATCTGTAACACGGTCCTCTTGGGAATGGAGGTCTTACTTGCCTAGGTTGAGGCCTAGGGTTGGGGTTTGTATACATGACGTTTGTATAATCTGACTCCCAACTAGGTTCATTTGGCTCTTCGCTGTAATAGGACTCACCATGTTCTGGAGACTGCATGTAGTACGCCTGGGGACTATCAACATGTGTAGAATCAAAGCTATGGTCACTGGGATCATTTTCAGAAAGCAAGGACGTTACCGGGACTAAGGCTCTATTCAGGTTCTCTTCTACAGCAGTATACTTTACCGGAATCACATTAGCTGGGGCAGGGGGTTGTTGAGCTAACACTGGCTGAGGCCTTTGTTGGTTTTGGTAGGGTTGCTGATACGGTTTTTGTGGCCTGCCATATGGTTGTGGAGGGTACGGGTTCTGGTATCTTCCTTGCTGCGGGTATGGCTGAGGGTAGGGTTGCCTAACTGCCTGCTTGTTGTATGGGCAATCTTGTGCAGTATGATTGGTGTACCTTCGTTCTATGGTGCAATATTGGCTATTTGGATTGACCTGGGGTTGAGCCATAATGGGACACACGTTTGCCATATGGTCACCACCGCATGTATAGCACCTCTTCGCTGGGGTAAACCTCGGAATTTGTTTGCTAGAGACGCCTAGTTTTTGGGCCACTTTCTCTGCGAGTTCCTCAATTGATGTGGATTGCGTGGAAGAGTGTCTAGATGCACTATCTGAATCTTTGTAGATTTTGGAAAGCTCTAGTTCTTCCCCTAGGTTATCTTCAATGTCAATGCACATGCGTACACACTCTTCTATAGTCCTAGGATCCTTCAGATACACATAGGATCTCAATTTAGTACTTAGCAATCCATCCAGGAATAAAGCCACTTGTTTAGCTGGTGTGGGTAGCTCCGAGACAGGGCATCTTTCTAAGTATTGCCTAAATCTTCTTCCTGCAAGTCTCACGGTTTCTTGAGGGGTTTGCTTGAAGCTGTGAATCAATGATGAGGTATTGTGTCTTATGCCACTCTTAGAGAACTCTACAATGAAAGCCTCTAGGAGTTGGTCTATACACCTGAATTGTCGCTCATCCAATGGCTGAAACCATGTAAGTGTTGTGTTCCTAAGGGTTAGACCGAAGGCATTGTACTGCGTGAATAGATCCTCCACTTGTTCAGCTCTCAAGACTTGCTTGAACTCCGCCACATGATCATAGGGATCTCCTGTGCCATCAAAGTAATTCTTCATGGACTTAACTAGCTGGGTCGGTCTCAAAGTTCTTGTGTGCTCTCTAGGTCTCGGCAGGGGGAATCCATCCACGTTTCTTTGGTTCCTGTGAGCTCTAAGTATCCCAGGTTCTACTCTATTCGTCTCCGTCCTCGTTCTTTCTCTTCCCAGGGAGTTGGCAAAACTTACCTCAGGTTTGTCTCTACTTCTATCTCTTTGAGCCCCATGAGCTTGGGAGGTCCCAGCTCCTTGGTGACCAAAGGACACATTAGACCTTGGTTGGGGAAAAACAAATTCACCCTTCCATGTGTAGGCATGTCTGCCATGCTCAGTGACCACGAAGATTCTCTCTGATGCATTGTCTAGGTAGATTACTTGGCCTGGGCTATCAGGGTCTTTAAACTCATAGATTGTGAGGGCACTCACTTCCTGAGGTTGAGCAGATTTGTATCTCCAAAAAGCCTCATCGGTTTCTCGATTTAAAAGCAGATCTATGCTTTTATTATCCTGTGGAATCCACTCGGGAGTCATGATTCTGGTCAAGATAGATTTACCACGGGGAGTTCTTGGCTCTCTCTCTAAGTTCCCTTGCTCTATATCACCCATGTCGGTCTCCGCAATCACATTTCCAAACTCATCAGTTCTATCAGGAAGAGTGGTGACTACATATATAGTCCCCTCTTTATCTAGGTAGGCTCCATTCTCAAACTTGACTACCGGGTGGTCTAATCCATGGGGTTGATCGGGGTTCTTAATCTGGACCACCGATCTTCTCAGTCCGTCTTCGTAGATGCGAGCACCTAGACGATTCGTCCTGATATATTCCAATTGAGTCTTATAAGGCCCCTCTGGCTTTTCTAGATAAGCCAACCCTGAACTACCTACTGGTCTCTCCATGTGATAGGACATCTCAGAATCACTTGTTTCTGATCTGGGAGGGTATGGGTAATCACTCAACTGCTGGGCCCAAGACCTGGCAGTGTGATTGACACTAGCTTTAGAAGATCTGAGGCTTTGTCTATCTCGGCCTAAGTGTCTGCCTGATCTAAGGTTCATATGCCTGATTTATTTACCCCCTGGAACCCAAGCACACTCTCGTTGCAGGTTGATTTTGCACCAATCACTTTGTTCTTTTTAGTTGAATATTATATTTATGGTCTTGTCTGAAATTGCGTTGTCAGGAGTACTTAAGTGAATTTCCGCACTTGATACGTGATTGATTCCCGTTTACCTTTTGTCCCTTAGGGTTTTCGCGCTTAAGACCTATTTACTTCTTGCACTTGGTTGGTTAATACTCTTGGACTTGATTCGTGCCTAACGCTGCCCTAATTAATTACCACACCTAAGTCGTACTTAGCCTAGGCTAGGAATTGACAAAGGAGGGTTGAGAGATCTTCCAACCTCAATTAGCTGGTTGACCAGACTGCTACACAAGCCCAGGAAGCCTTCTCCCAAGCTTGGTACTCACCCTTGCTAGCTTGCTTTGGATTGCCTTGAGTGCACACAAAGTTCCTGCAAAAGCTCACCCGTTAGTATAGCTCTATTGTCACAAGTAATTGAAAGACACACTTCAATAATTTTAGTCCCCTTGGAGTAGTTCACTGTACCCCCTGAATCTGAGGACCACTTAGTTCCACCTAAAGGTCAACTTAAAAATGCATGTTCTAAAACTCCGCGTATGATTCTTACAAAAACCAGTCGAGGTCCACGTAGGATTCTCAACGAGCTTTCCAACGAGACCAAAATCTCATCAATCGGAGTTCGTATGGTCAAGTTATGACCATTCAGGCACTAAAGGGTCAAAACAGGCTCTCAGGGTTCACGAGATCCCTCTCTGGTTTCTAGGTCTTTTGCCCACTTCCAAGGTTCTAATGTTACACCAAGGTGCCTAAAATTAAGCTCAACTACCCTTCCAATCACTCAAAAAATAACCCTAAATTTTCATGCGTTAAAGGCCATGTATCGCGATAGGTCGGGTCGAGGTGTCGCGATAGGTGGGAAGTGTCGCGATAGGTCGAAGTGTCGCGATAGGTCGGGGTGTCGCGATAGCTCGTGAAGTGTCGCGATAGGTCGAAGTGTCGCGATAGGTCGAAGTGTCGCGATAGGTCGAAGTGTCGCGATAGGTCGAGGTGTCGCGATAGGTCGTGAGGTGTCGCGATAGGTCGGGTCGAGGTGTCGCGATAGGTCGGGGTGTCGCGATAGCTCGTGAAGTGTCGCGATAGGTCGGGGTGTCGCGATAGCTCGTGAAGTGTCGCGATAGGTCGAAGTGTCGCGATAGGTCGAAGTGTCGCGATAGGTCGAAGTGTCGCGATAGGTCGAAGTGTCGCGATAGGTCGTGAGGTGTCGCGATAGGTCGGGTCGAGGTGTCGCGATAGGTCGGGGTGTCGCGATAGCTCGTGAAGTGTCGCGATAGGTCGGGGTGTCGCGATAGCTCGTGAAGTGTCGCGATAGGTCGGGGTGTCGCGATAGGTCGAAGTGTCGCGATAGGTCGAAGTGTCGCGATAGCTCGTGAAGTGTCGCGATAGGTCAAAGTGTCGCGATAGCTCGTGAAGTGTCGCGATAGGTCGAAGTGTCGCGATAGCTCGTGAAGTGTCGCGATACCTCGAGGTGTCGCGATAGCTCGGGATATGGTGAATTTTTCTGTTCTATCTAGTGATCCTGGGAGCTCTAGGCCTGCGCAGTGTCGTGGTGCACTCAGAATCGTGATTGGGTGAAATTTTCGGAGTGTCGCGATAGCTCGAGCTCAACGCCTCGGGGACTGTGCAGACAATTTCTGTACCTGCTGAGCTTGCTGGAGATGATGATGGAGTTTCCACCTGCAAGAAACATGCAAAAAACACACAAAGACAAGCACACACACTCGCTCTCTCTCAAACTCGCACACAACAAATGAGGGAATGATAAGGAAGAGGGAATATGTAGTGGAGAAGGAGGTGGAGATGGAGATGGAGAAGGAGGTGGAGATGAAGATGGAGATGGAGATGAAGATGGAGATGGAGAAAAATCAGAAATTTACCTACTACTTACCATTCCAACGCGTCCTCTCTACGTCTTACCATCACACGCTCGTCCTCAAAGCTCGATCCCCGGCAACGGCGCCAAAATTTGGTGTAGCTCAGTGATGAGTAGCACCTCCTTTAATGTCAATCCGGGAAGACGTGAGGATGGTATGAAGACCTCGAGCAAGTGGCGGCACAAGTGCGTGAGTGAGAAGCACACAAGCATGCACACACATACACACACACGCGCACACACGGCAAGACAAAGAGAGAGAATCAATGGAGTTCTTCGTTTACTCTTCAAAAAGCTCTTACAAGTTTGTTTCTATTACAATCTAACCTCAAAAATGAGCTCTCTAGCTCCTTTTATAGTTTTTGACTAGCTTTGGCCCTGTTCAGACCTAGTGTCCGGCCTAGTTAAAAATTAGGTTCCAGTGCTTATTTGAGGGCTCAAACGAGATCTAAAAAATATGAAAATTGGTACGATGGTACTTCTAATACTCCTCAAGCTCGAGGACTCCTCGGCTTGAACAAAATGGAGTTAATAAAAATGGATAATGGTATTTACAATGGTTTTTAGTGATGAAAATCACTATTTTTGTAGGGGATTCTTCTGAAAATTTGACATACACTTCTTGGAGCTCCCTACTTGCTCCCTTTCCTTGTGTGTCCACCTTTTGATGTGCTTCCATGCTTTGTCCTTGACTTTGAGCTTCAACACCATTCTTCTCTTAGGGCTTGCTCTTGTTTCAGCAAATCTGCATATTTCTCAATCTGATCTTTCAATTCCTTTTGGTCAGTGATTGATGTCTCCTGTTTTTCTATAGGCTGGTCATATAGTAATGCCTTCATCAATTCTTTATTTCTGCTACGTAAACTATCATTTTCCTCCATGTATACTTTTAGTTTTGTTTCTAGCAAGTTGCTTCTAGCTTTCATTCTCTCCTTGTCTTCTTCATTAGCTTCCTGCTGTCTTTGTAAATCTGTCAATTGTGCCTGGAGTTGATGATGTTGTTTCATCAATGTATTACATTGTTCTTTAACTGCATTTAGCTCCATATCCTTGACCGAAATCTCTTGCTGGGCCTGGATGAGTTGTGCGGATAATTGTTCACTCATTACTTGAAACTGATTCTTCTCCCTCATGGCCTTGTCGTAATCTACATCCGTTTCCATCATTTGTTGTTGCGTATCCATGGTTGTTTGTATCATTTGATTGACTACTGGTTTTAAGTGAGTAACATCAACGTTTAACCAAGTGGTAGGGATGCTAGGTTCTTCACCTGTTGTGACATCTTTTCCTTTTGCTACATGTAAAGTAGTATCATGGGGCTGCAGAATATGTAATTGTATCCGTGGCTCAGCTTCCCTGTGGTCATTCTTCTCTTGTGGCGTATCATCAGGTACTTCGATTACAATCTGTTCCTTATTTTGAGGTACACCCTCTTCTTTGTCCATGGGTGTTTGCATTTCCTTTTTTACCGGTTGCACTGCATCTTTATTTGTGATTGGAGCTTCCTTGACGCTGATCCTGGAGGTATCATTTAATTGAATAACATGCACTAATTCAATGGTGGCATCTTGGTTTCTTGCTTGGGACTGTTGATTGTCAGGTGTGACTTCTACTTGATTTATCTCTATCCATTCCTCATTGTTCACGTCTGTTCTTATGTCAGTGTCTAATGTGTCCTTCTCAGGGCTAGATTCCTCATTAGAGCTCGAATCTTCCAACCCTAGTTCTTTGTATCTGACAGTTTGTTCTGGAGTATGTTCTTTATCTTTGTGTTTCTTTTCCTGGCTTGCCTGTCTGTAATGATGACCTTGGACATTTAAATTTATTTGCCCCCGCATATATATGTGCATCTCTTCTACAGTTGCAGAGAGGTCTCTTTTCGTGATCGGTTGTTGTGTCACAGGAATCTTTGGCAATATATATGTTCTCTTTGATTGTGGTGTCTCTTGAGCAGAATTCGGTGTATCCTCACATGAAGTACTCGATGAAGGGGTTTCCATAGTGTGAATGAACATAGATTCATCGTCGTGGTTATTTAAATGAGCTCTCGGGTCTATACCTTTGGCTTTGATCGGTCATTCCTCTAACATGCTGAATACCTCACGATGTCCTATCTTGGCCGAGATGTATCCTAGGGCCAGCTTAATAGTCACTTCATATTCGTATATCCAATCTTGACCTAACACGAGCTCTTCTAATAAATCCTGATTGTGGCATACTAAGAGTTTCTGTTCCATAGTGTTGTTTCCAAGATGTAGAGGTAAGGTAATCTCTCCTATACATTTGGTGATCTTTCCTCCTCTTCCAATTAGCTGTGCCTCAGATGGGCATAATTCTTCCTTGAGTTTCTGAGTCAATGAAAATTTGATACAGCTTATAGCCACTCCTGTGTCAATGAGAGCATCCACCAAGTGGTACTCTTTTGTTCCAGCACCCAAATTTAAATAAGGTTGCGTTATTTGTTGAGCTAGGTTTTCAGTAGCTCTAAGATTAGCCATTGGGATGAGTTCCTCTCCTAGTCGATATCTCTCATCTCTCTCTCTCATCCACTCTTTTCGTTTCCTGATTCATTCTAGTGCTTCTTGCCTAGCTTCTTCTCGTATTCTTTCTTCCTCTATGCGCCTATTTTTACCCATTATTAGTCGTGACATTATCTCTTCTGTCAATGGCTCTAAATATTTTTTTACTCGACATCCACTGATATAGTTTGGCACTACTTCTCCTTCTAGGGTTGCTAAATTGATGGCTCCGCTGGTGGATATGCGATTGATGATGAACGGGCCATATCCTCTTTTTTGCAGTTTCTTAGCATGTTGTTTCAGAGTATAAACCAAAACTAAATGTCCTTCCTTCAAGTTTTTATCTTTAATATGAGCATCAAAATAGGCTTTCTGTCGCCTTTTAGTAGCATAAATCCCTGCTACAGCTTGTAATCTAGTTTCATGTAACTTTTTTATTTGATCCAATTGAGCTGATATTTCATGTCCAGTCCACTCATAAGTTGTTGCTACTCTGAGAGTGGGTATTAAGAAATCAATTGGCAAAATAGCATTATGTCCGTACACTAAGTTAAAAGGAGTAGTTCCTATGGCGGTCTTGTAGGCTACTCGAAATGCCCATAAAGCATGATGTAATTGTTTATCCCAGTCAGATCTACCATTGTTTATAATTTTCGTGAGGATTGTACACAAGATTTTATTTGAACTTTTGGCATGTCCATTGGCTTGCGGGTGATACGGGGCTGACTTCTTATGAATTACTAAGAATTCATTCAGTAGGGCTTCTATCACTTCATTTACAAAATATGTGCCTCTATCACTCACAATTTCTATAGGTAATCCAAATCTAGTGAATACGTTCTCGAAGAGAAACTTGGCCGTAGTCCTTGCATCGTTTTTCTTGGTTGCTTTGGCTTCCACCCATTTGGTCAAATAGTCTATGGCTACAATTATGTACTCGGTGTGGGATCCTTTAGCTGGTGGGCTAATAGGTCCTATAAAATCTATTCCCCATTTAGTAAAGGCTCTGGCACTCATCATGGGTTTCAGTGGCATTTCATCCCTTCTAATTGGATATTTTGTTCGTGACAAGTATCACATTGTTGCACATATGTGGCTGCATCTTGATGTAGAGTTGGCCACCACATTCCAGCAAAAAGAATCATTTCTGTAGTTTTATCTACAGAAAAATTTCCTCCTGCAGCTTCTGTATGTGCCATCTCTAAGACCACAAGATACTCGTCTTCATGAATGCACATTCGTAAATGATTGTCTTGTTGGAAAACAATGTCTTCTTGGTCCATCATAACTATAGCAAATATAGCTACTATTTTGGTAGTTGGTACAACACAATAGACGAGGGGTCACAGCATGTATACAGGTTCTATTCACGTCCTCTAAGAAATAACGGGCTAAGCGCCTTGGCTACGTGAGTGGTCTCCCATCCAGATGACCAGTGTTCGATTCCTGACATCGACAGATCGTGTAGCGGCAGCTTTTACATGTTTTTTGCTTTATTCAACTTTAGAATAATATGAATGACAGCCAACGGATCGCGATGAAAGGCGAAAGCTTTTGCTTTAACAAACGTGTTTGATTTTTTTCTTAAACCCACAACGATCGTGGAGATCGTAGCTTTATTAGCTTTTGGTTAAGCTTTCCAAGTATAATCAACTACTATATAAGAAATACTTTGGGTCACTTCTATGTATCCTTCACCAAACTTTCAACACAAGCCTTGAGCTTGGACCTCAATAGAGGTGGTGTTTCTTCTAGCACATGGGGCAGCCATGGTGCTAACTTGAAGCATGTTGAGGAGCAGCTATGGAGTTCTTCTTGGAGAAGATGAAGGGTGTGCTCACACTCTTGCTCATGGAGAGGAGGTTACCTCTTGTTCATGGAAAGAAGACTTGGTTATTAGCAGCTTGATGGTGAGGATCGGCCATCCACATGGTGTATTTGAAGATTGTCTTCTACATGAAGATTTTGGGCTACTTCAAAGACATTGGATGGTGTTTAACATAAGATTTACATCTTATGTTAAGTATTCAGGTACATATTCTCTTTATGCACATAGGTACTACTTGAAGTTTATGGAGGCAGTAGCATCCATATCAAGAGGAGTCCTATTCGGCATAGGTACAAGAGAATCAGTACGTATATGCTTTATGCATATTTGGATGAGGTGTTTGAGAAGGTGTGTTCACATGAGTTTGAGGATTTCTGGCAGCAAACTTGTTAGCATTCTTTGCTACTTTTTAAGTATGTGATCTTTTCACACACGTATCTGACTTAGGGTCTTCCATAGCCTAAGATTAGATGAGGGTTTATTGATTATCAGTTTCACACTGATCCTTCCTCTTTCATTCACTCATATTCACTCTTCTATAACCTATTAGGTCACACATCTCATGAATATTTAGATTTCTGCCCATACATCTGAATATGTTTGTTACATTTGTACATTCACTCTTCCATCTATTTCTCATCACATAGAGTGGTTGAGAGTTTTGCTCCCACATTGTACATTGAACATTGGTATATATGATGCTATGAGTAAGCGATGGCTTATGTAACACCTTACACATGTTGTCTATTCTTTCTCTATCTTTGTCTCATCATTTGTATGATTAAGTGTGGTATGTTCATGTTTTGTCAATGTAAGAAGATTGCTAGACTCAATGTTGTATATGTTGGACCTATGGAACCATGGACCTGTGACATGAGCCAAGGGCCTACCTCATTTCCAACATTTGGTATTAGAGCACTAAGGTTTTGGTTTCAGAACTTTAGGTCTTTGGCATCAATGCATTCAGGCTCATTCATATTCTCAGGTTCCCAGACTCCCAGATTTATAACATATGATTTAAGGGCATCTTCTAACATTTGACATTTGACATACACACTTAATCTAGATGAGTAGAGATTTGAGAATTAGACAATTCAGTTACATGTGTATTCATCAGTGTGAAGTATGAAGTTGATGATCTGTTAATAGTCGAGTATTTTTGGAAGAGTATGCAAATACTTTACAAAAGTATTATTTGAAGACCAAGACTTGGTGAAGAGAAGACTACTTCAAATTCAAGGAAGAACAATGGTTTAGAGAAGATGAAGGAATCAGATCAACATCAAATCACAGGTATCAGTTTCTACTATCAAATTATCATTTGCATATCATATCTTAGAAGAGCAGTTATGAAGAGATTTGAAGAAATTCAAGGAATGCTTTTATACACTTTCAGTCTTTTGAAAGTTAAAGGCTACATCAAAACAGGTATCTAGAGGTTTTTCGAGAGAGTTTTGAGAAATCTCTTTCATGGCAAGAAGGCTCATGTAAGAAGACAAATTTGGAGATGGGATGAGTTTTACAGCCAATTTTCTGTTGTAAATTGGTTGGATATCCAAGCACAGAATGTAATCTAGGTATCTAGAGAGGTAACTCTAGAAAGGAAATTCATCATTCAGACAAAAGATTGGTGAATTTAGTCATTTCAGACATTTGAAGCAGAATTTTGATTCAGAGATATGAGGAGATGATAAAACATGATTCTATATTCACTTCCATTTGTATACCATGTTTGTGTTGTCTCTTACTCTTAGTACTAGAGAAAGAGAAAAAGTTCATTCGAAGAAGTCAAGAGTGTTTGCTACTTCAAGATGAAGAGAACAAAAGGTATGGAAGAGAAGTTTGAAGATGTTGACATCATCAGGTGGAAGAAAGATGCAGAAGAAGAAAGTCCATCATTTCCAAAAGAAAAGTAAGGCTTCCTTTTCTCATATATTTTCCATATACTTTTCCTATTTTATCCTGTACATCCAAAGACAAGTCTACGAAAACATCTTGTGTTAAAGAAGAAGTAGTTTCTTGTTTTGCATTACACTTGGTCATGATTTAGTAGATTTGACAAAGAATTGCATTGAGAGAAAGAAAAGCAGCAGATTTTAAAGACAACTTATGTCTTGACTCATATGTATATGAGTTATCTTTTAGTTAAAGCTTTTAAGCAGGCAGCTATATGTTCCCTCAAAGAATTCTTGGAGTGTCAATACAGAGCTACTTGGTATATGAGAAGTTTCAGAGAAGTATATTTCTTCTTTATCTAACTCTTAAGGTAAAAGAGTTTTTTGTAGCAGACGTTGAAGACTTGGATTGAGGTTTATGTTTGGAAAAGGTTTCCTCATATTCAATATTTTTAGAAAACTTCAGAAAATTTAGAATTGTTGATGTACAAGTCAATGGAGAATCTACTTTCTATGATTGTCTAGACTTTTGGATACATGTTTGTATTCAAAAAGGTGCTTCATCATATCCTATCACTTGATTAAGAAGTGGAGTTAGCCAAAAGAAAATCAAGCAGGTACTATCACATTTCACCCAGGTAGAATATGAAAAGATGAAGTATCAACTTGCAGCTTTTGGAGTTCTCAAGGTGAGAAGTTTTGTCCACTTATGTTTCACTTGGAAGGATTTGTTTGAAGAAAAGTTATACAACTTTTTGAGAAGCATGGACACTTGGAGACATTCAGGTAAATAAATCAAACATTCAATCATGAAGGTTTGATGATAGCAGATTCTACACAAGAGAGGTCATTGATCTTGAATGATCATGAAAGACCTTGAGTATTTATGAGTCAGTTGGCTATCCTTTTGTTTGTAAGATTCTTAACATTAGAAGAAGTAAGTCAAAAATTCAGGTTCTATCAGATTTGGCTTGCAGAAAGATAGAAGAAGATACTTGTTATGTTACAGAAGGTTATGAAATCCTAAAATGCTTTCAGCAAGGTTTTGTTATGTTAGGTTCAGCTAACCTTATTCTACAATTTGGAAAGCTGAGGAATGACATGGAAAGCTATTGGCATGTGTACAGTGCTAATAAAAAAGGGTTCAGAGATTTTGTTTCAGATACAGGTATTGATCACTGAAGATCAGATTTATGAAGAAGGACGTCCAAGATTTCATAAAGTCTGATATATTTGAAGAATACTGGATACTAGTGTTAAGTCATCCAGGGGGGTGATTAAACATGAAGACTTATTTTCAGCCATATGTGAAAGAATGCAGATTCATAGCTACAGGTATTCCTATATCACGTATTCCTATATTTCCTTTGTCAGGTTCTCTTTATGTTCCAGCTTTGAAAGAAGAAGGAAGAAGAAGAATGTTTGGAGAAAGTTCCTGTTAGGATGTTCCTGTTCAGGAGAAGGTTCCAGAGTTCTATTGAAGGGAAGCTTGATATTCCAGAAATGTATATTTGAGAAGTGCGCACATATATGTTTATACCAGGTTCTGAAGGAAAGAGGTATGAAGGATTTAAAGGATGAAGACATGATGACATCATAGATTTTTTTATGAGACTCATATTTCAGTTGATTTTAGTTGATTTCAATTGAGTTGAGTTGAGTTGACTAAAGTACACTCAGAGATGAACCAGCAGTGTTCATAATACACTAAGTTGTGAGTTTTCAGTCACAGGTTCCAGGATTCAGTTCTTGATTAGTGTATTTACATGACATAGCAGAAGTACGTTGAGAAACCTTTTTGGAAGGTAAATGCAAATATGTGGATCCTAGTGTATATTTTCAGGTTTTTGAAGACAAGAGATAGCAGGCTCAGAGACAGTTCATGCTATATTTGTTGTCAAGCAGTGATTGCTTGATGGGTACACTATTGGATATCTAGTTTGCATATTTTCTCGAGTATTATGGTTCATATTCAGCAAGTTCAGGTTTTTTGAAGGAAAGTCAAATTCAGTTTTGAAGAAGACTTTTGAAGAACAAGTTCTAAAGTGAGGGAGTACAAGCTTGAAGCTTGTGATAGTTTGCAAGATCCACTTCAAGTTGTACCAATATGACATTGCAGGGGGGATTGTTGGAAAACAATGTCTTCTTGGTCCATCATAACTATAGCAAATATAGCTACTACTTTGGTAGTTGGTACAACACAATAGACGAGGGGTCATTGTTGGAAAACAATGTCTTCTTGGTCCATCATAACTATAGCAAATATAGCTACTATTTTGGTAGTTGGTACAACACAATAGACGAGGGGTCACAACATGTATACAGGTTCTATTCACGTCCTCTAAGAAATAACGAGCTGAGCGCCTTGGCTACGTGAGTGGTCTCCCATCTAGATTACCAGTGTTTGATTTTTGACATCGGTAGATCGTGTAGCGGCAGCTTTTAGATGTTTTTTGCTTTATTCAACTTTAGAATAATACGAATGACAGCCGACGGATCGTGATGAAAGGCGAAAGCTTTTGCTTTAACGAACGCGTTTGATTTTTTTCTTAAACGCACAACGATCGTGGAGATCGTAGCTTTATTAGCTTTTGGTTAAGCTTTTCAAGTATAATCAACTACTATATAAGAAGTACTTTGGGTCGCTTCTATGTATCCTTCACCTAACTTTCAACACAAGCCTTGAGTTTGGACCTCAATAGAGGTGGTGTTTCTTCTAGCACATGGGGCAGTCATGGTGCTAACTTGAAGCATGTTGAGGAGCGGCTATGGAGTTCTTCTTAGAGTTCTTCTTGGAGAAGATGAAGGGTGTGCTCACATTCTTGCTCATGGAGAGGAGGTTATCTCTTGTTCATGGAAAGAAGACTTGGTCATTAGCAGCTTGATGGTGAGGATCGGCCATCTACATGGTGTATTTGAAGATTGTCTTCTACATGAAGATTTTGGGCTACTTCAAAGACATTGGATGGTGTTTAACATAAGATTTACATCTTATGTTAAGTATTCAGGTACATATTCTCTTTATGCACATAGGTACTACTTGAAGTTTATGGAGGCAGTAGCATCCATATCAGGAGGAGTCCTATTCGGCATAGGTACAAGAGAATCAGTACGTATATGCTTTATGCATATTTGGATGAGGTGTTTGAGAAGGTGTGTTCACATGAGTTTGAGGATTTCTGGCAGCAAACTTGTTAGCATTCTTTGCTACTTTTTAAGTATGTGATCTTTTCACGCATGTATCTGACTTAGGGTCTTCCATAGCCTAAGGTTAGATGAGGGTTTGTTGATTATCAGTTTCACATTGATCCTTCCTCTTTCAGTCACTCATATTCACTCTTCTATAACCTATTAGGTCGGACATCTCATGTATATTCAGATTTCTGCCCATACATCTGAATATGTTTGTTACATTTGTACATTCACTCTTCCATCTATTTCTCATCACATAGAGTGGTTGAGAGTTTTGCTCCCACATTGTACATTGAACATTGGTATATATGATACTATGAGTAAGTGATGGCTTACGTTACACCTTACACATGTCTATTCTTTCTCTATCTTTGTCTCATCATTTGTATGATTAAGTGTGGTATGTTCATGTTTTGTCAATGTAAGAAGATTGCTAGACTCAATGTTGTATATGCTGGACCTATGGAACCATGGACCTGTGACATGAGCCAAGGGCCTACCTCATTTTCAACATGTCTCTTCCTCGCTTAAAGAGTTGTTTTCCTATGAGTGCATATTCCTTGCTCTGTTCTGTGAGTGCACGTTTCCTTGCTAGAGTGGCTCCTTCCGGGTATTCCTGGGTCTTCAAGAATTTCACCAAAGGCATGCTCCACCTTGATGCCACTGTGGAGTCGATAATGTAGAGTTCTCTTCTGGATTTCGTTCTTGACAAGTTGGGCAGGCTGATACATAGTTATGTGCATCCCTCTGCATGGTTGGCCAATATATGCCTAATCTCTTCAGTGTTTGCCATGTTCCATTTGCATTTAAATGAGTTTTCCATTGATTTACATGTGCTTTTTGAAGCCACATTACTTGTTCTTCTTCTTCCACGCATCTCATGAGTAATCTACTTGAATCTTGGTGATACAAACTTCCAGCAATGATATGAAAGTTTTTGGTCTTCCATAGGTCTTGGTTTCGACTCGGTGTGATCCCCTTTTGAGGTCCATAGGTGAGTATAGGGATCACCTTTTCTGCCCATTGGGGACATACTTCGAGGTTAAAAAGATACATGTCTGGCAGGTCATCCGGTACTCCTATGGGTGGTTCTCCATGTGTCATTCTTGATAAGTGATCTGCTCTAATGTGGGTATTCCCTTTCTTGACTACTACTTCAAAGTCAAATTCCATCAATAGTAGAAACCAGCGTACTAGTCATCCTGTATTACAAGGTTTATTGACTAAGTACAGTAGAGCTTGATGATCAATAAAGAATATGAATTTGTTTGCCAATAAGTAGTGTCAAAACTTTTTTACTGCGTACACCATCCCTAGGCCTTCTCTCTCAGTTGTGGTATAATTGTGTTCCACTTGATTCAATTGTCTACTGGCATAGGCTATAGGGTGGTCTAACTTCCCTGTGTCTGCGGGTTGAGCTAAGATGCAACCAATGGCAAACTTGGAAGCATCCACGTGAATGTGAAATGGCTTGTTCCAATTAGGTACTTGAAGGATTGGTGCTGAACTCAATCGACTCTTTAATTTGTTAAAGGCTTTTTCACATTCTTCTGTCCAATTAAATTGAGACAATAATGCATAAAGAGGTCTAACAATTATGGCATACATATGTATAAATCTTCGGTAGTGTCCGCAATGTCCCATAAATGCTTGCACTTCTTTAGCAGTCTTTGGTCTCAGCAAATCCACCTTCCTCATCAATGCATTCATTCATGGTTATCACTTCTTCATTTACACATACATCGAGAGTGGCTAAGATCTCCATCCAACCATGAGGTTCAAATTCTTCATCTAGGAACATTTGAGGCATGTAAGCTGGATCTTGTACAGACCTAGCGACTCCTTGCCTTTGCTGCCATCCTTTCCTCCTCTCCTCTTCCTTTTTTGTAGTTTGGCATATCCATAGATGAGTTTCTTCATTCATCCATGATTGGTCGCTTGAACCTATACTGTGAATCGACTGCTCATCTTCCTCCTTATGAATCTGATTCCATTGTAAGGGGGGAACATCTTGATACGTGTATGTGTGGAGATTTATTCTTGTCGTGGTTCCCTCATGTTGTAAGTATACTGCGTCTTTTCCCCAATCTTGCACTACCTTTAGCTGTCTCATGAAGGGTCTTCCAAGTATCATCTCATAATTGCTAGCCCTTTCAAATTGACAGATTGCTAAGGTGTGCTCAAATTCAACTCCGCAGGTGGTAAAAGTTACTCTTTCCAATAATCCCAAGGGTCGTTCAGTGTGTCCATCTGCCATTTCTATCTTCATGCGTGTTAGTCTTAAAGTTGGTTTTCCCCATTTCTTCTAGATTTCTTTAGTAGCGATTCCTACTCCAGCTCTAGAATCTAAGATGGCTTTAGTGGTGTAACCCCTATAGGTAATTGGAAGGCAAGTGTTTCCTTCATCTCCCTCACTAAAATCTCCAACCTTATCAACTGGGATTTTTACTATGTTTACTTCCTCAGGCATCTCCTTCTCTTCAGCCTTGGTCTCCAATTGACTGGTTAATTTCTCCTTCAAATGTGGTTTGACCTTCAAAAGTTCTTCCAATGTCAGAGTGCAAGGGATTTTTACCTTTCTAAGGTGTTGTATGATGTCCGATGTTTGAATTGAGGGGTTCTACTCTTTTTTTCTTATTGAGGGAATGCAATATAATTCCGAGTTATGTTCGTACTCTCCTATGTAATCTCTGCCATCCTCCTTATCGCTCTTGTCACATTGTAATAATCCTTCTGAATTCAACTCTGGTATTGAATCTTCCATTTCACCAGCTGCTTGTAGCTCTTCAAAGGGTGGTTCAATTCCTTCCACTTTCTTCCATCTATCTTCTTGGACTCTTTACCACAAGTCTTGAGGCCATTCCTCATCTACTTCGGGGACAATGGATCCTTCTCTTTTATCCTCGCGGTGATTTCCATTATGTGTCTCTCCTTCTTTTCCCTTCTTGGGATCATTAGGGATGACGCTCTTGGAATTCTTTTTCGGGAATTCGTGAATTGGGTAGTCGAAGAACAGGTTTTTCTAGGGTCTGTTGAGCTACTTCAATTAACTTTTTGCATATCTCCAACCTTTCTTTCTCTAAGCCGCCTCTAGGATATTCTTTTTCATGTTGTTCAATGGTTGATCCTGCTCTTATTCGTGCCTGGTACGCCTGAATCCACATGGCTAACTCTTCTGGCATATGATCTGCTAAAACCGATCCTATCTCTTCCTTTTTATGCTTTTCTTTTTTATTTTCTTCTCCAAGTTTTTGTTTTTCTTTTTTTATCTTGTTCATTCTTTTCCTTCTCCATCTATTGTTGTAGTTTCTTTTCCTTTATCCTGTCTCTACGATTCTTCCATCTTTGTGTTCGTTTACTTGTGATACTCTTTCCAGGTTCTTCCGAGTCTTCAACTCTTTGAGGTGTGGGTATATTCACCTCTCTGTCGCTTTGGTCATTCTCCTCAGTTTTTCCTGGTGTCTCTCTAGCTTTAGCTCTTGTTATTGCTTTCAATGGCATGGTGTACTCCTTATTAACTTTGTTGGGGTTTTTGTTGGGAAAGATGGATGGATGATCCAGGAAAATGAGTATGTACTGCTAAACCTGCTTTGTACCAGACCTCTCTTGCTTTAGACTTGATTAGTAGACTTCCTTAGCTTTCCAATGACACCAAGAAATGGCCTATGTCCTTTGGAAATGATATGTGCAATGATTGAATCAAAACTGATAACTTTGGAAGTCACAAACTCAAGAAAACCTTCTATTTTGGTCTTGACACCTGCTGAATGTTTTGCTCAGTGTGACCAGCACAGTAGCAATTGATAAAATTCCTTCTAGGGGTATTCAATTAACTTAGTAAGCTACCATTTTCAAGTGGAATGATGTAAAATGACAAACTATACTCAAAGAAATTAATTTAGCAAACTTAGCTATACTCCCAACTTTTTTAGGACTATAGCAGAAATAGACCAGTGAGCACCTCGACGACGATTTCTCTGAATCTGCTAAATGGAATGTCTTTAATTTTTGATAGCACGTAGTAGACTTCAAGCTGAATCCAACAAGCTTTGAATCACTGAATTTGGAGTAGTATTGACCGAGATATGCCCTTGACGAGTTGACAGACTTTTGAATTGACTAGCAGAGAACACAAAGATGAATGATGTAAATGTATCTATTGATTAACACTTGTGTACAATTCCATTGGCATGTCTAGCATTGCCAAATGGTATAGAGAGGTTTAGGCTATGATGTAGTCCTTACACACACTCAAACTCAATAGAGTAAGCCTTGGGAATGAAGTGATCTACCCGCGACTTTTCCAAGTACATTTTTATAGGATATGTGCAAAAATTTGAATTCAAATTCAAAGTTTGGCTTCCTATGATCAAGGTCCTAAAAGCTTGGAGATATTCTTTCAATCAATTAGGCTACTTTTTCCATGACTCACTTTGGTAGGTGATTACAAAAGATTCCAAGTCATTTTGACTTTTACAAATGAGATAAAGTGGTAGTTAACCACTAGCATATGTTCTTATGGTTCTTCATGTATGTAGAGTCTTTATGATAACTTCCAAGCCAAATGTGTAGGCTTGTGATTTACACCAACAGCTCCCCCTCAAGCCAAACATTTTGGCTTAAGTCTTCATCCTCATTCTTCAAGTATATCCTGCAATCCAATCATAGATTTGAACCTGCAAAGTTTGGTCCCATCCAAAGCTTTAGTCAGCAAATCTGCACATTGCATGTTGGTTGACACATAAGTCAGCTGAATATCCTTGCTTAACAACTTCTCTCTCACATAATGATAATGAACTTCTATGTGTTTTGTTCTGGCATGATAGATAGGATTAGCTGCAAGGTGAAGAGAACTTGTATTGTCTCCAAAGATAATTAGAGGCCTAGTATATAAGCCCAATTCTGTGTACAATAGCTTAATCCAAATTGCTTCTTGAGTGGCATTAGCTAGCCCTCTATACTCTGCTTCTGTAGAAGACAATGCAATAGTTGGTTGCTTCTTTGCAGACCATGAAATTGGTTTGTCACCTGCAAAAGAAATGTATCCAGAAGTGCTTCTCCTATCATCCTTGCATCCTGCCCAATCTGCATCTGAATAAACTTTTACATCAATATCTGAAGTGTAAGGAAAATACAAACCATGGTTCTGTGTACCCTTGAGATAATTCAAGATTCTTTTGGCAGCCTCTAAGTGAGGTATCCTTGGCTTGTGCATAAATTGACTTAGCACACTAACTCCATATGCAATATCAATTCTTGTAAGAGTAGCATAGTTCAAGCTACCTACCAAACTTTGATAACCTGTAATGTCTTGGACTTCATCACCTTCATGGGCACTTAGCTTTAGGTTCACCTCCATTGGAGTGCTTGTTGCTTTAGCATCCTGCAAGTGAAACTTTTTCAACATATCCTGTACATACTTTTTCTGAGTAATGTATATCCCTGAATTAGTATAAACTAATTCAAGTCCCAAAAAATACTTCAATAGCCCAAGATCATTGATCTTGAACTCCTTCATCATTTGGCTTTTGATATTTCTGATTCCATTGACATCATTACATGTAATGATGATGTCATCATCATAGACACAGAGATAAATTACCTCTGAATTACTTCTCTTAATGAACAGAGAAGTGTCAGCCTTGCTCATGACAAAACCTTGGTCTTGGAGGTATGTAGTTAGCCTGTAATTCCATGCCCTAGGTGCTTCCTTCAATCCATATAAGGCCAGGAGGTTGTGACATATAAACCTCTTCTGAAATCCATCCATTCAAGAAGGCATTCTTGACATCCAATTGGTACATGTTCCAATTCTTTGATGCAGCCACACTAACCAACACTCTAATTGTTGGCATCTTGGCCACAGGAGAAAATGTCTCTTCATAGTCAATGCCTTGGGTTTGTGCAAAACCCTTGGCTACCAAGCTAGCCTTGTACCTGTTAATTGTGCCATCAGAATTTCTTTTCAATTTATAGATCCATCTGGATCCTATTACCTTCATGGAGTCCTTCTTGGGTACTAACTCCCATGTATCACTCTCCTTGAGTGCTTCAATCTCCTCATCCATAGCTTCTTTCCATTCTGATTCGGTGATTGCTTCTTCATATGAACCTGGTTCTTCATTTGACAAATCCTTTGCAAGATAAACTGAATGTTTAGTAACAAGAGATGTATCATACCCATATCTAATAGGTTTTTTGCTTTCTCTTTAAGATCTTCTGATTGATTGAGTTGAAGATTCAGGTATGTCTTCAAGCTTCTTCATCTTCATTTTCCCTTTGGACTTCCAAGCCTTGAACTCTTCAAGGTTGATTGTATCTTCATCATCTGAACTTGACTCTCCATCCTGAGTAGGTTCCTCCTTTGTAAGTTTTGGAAATTCTTCTTCCAAATCATAGGGTAGTTTGACCTTCCTGCATTCATTCTCATACCAAGAATCATTCTCATCAAAGATCACATCTCTGCTTACCATAAATCCCTTATTGGTAGGGTTATTAAACCTGTAACCATTTTTATTTAAATCATATCTAATGAAAATACATTTTTCAGCCTTTGGATCTAGCTTTCCTCTTACCTGTGAAGGAATGTGTACATATGCTACATACCCAAAAATTTTGCAGTGATCCAATGATGGTCTCTTACCATGCCAAGCTTCATAGGGTGTCATACCATCAAGTGACTTTGATGGTAACCTGTTTATGAGATAGGTGGCAGTAGAAACACTCTCTGCCCATAGATAGTTAGGTAATTTCTTCTCATTAAGCATAGATCTAGCTGTCTCAACAATTAACCTATTTCTTCTTTCAGCTACCCCATTCTGTTCAGGAGAGTACCTTGTGGTTATTTCCCTTTTGATGCCTCTGTCCTGCAAGAAGTCCTCAAATTCATTGGAGAAGTACTCACCTCCTCCATCTGACCTTAGCCTCTTCAAATTCCTTCCTGTCTGATTTTCAACTAATGCAAGATATTTCTTAAAACAATTAAATACCTCATCCTTGTGCTTCATAAAGTATAATACATTCCATCTGCTATAATCATCAATAAAAGACACATAGTACCTTGAACCTGAGACTGAGAGGTCTTTGCTAGGTCCCCATACATATGTGTGTACAAGCTCTAGATAGTCTTCATGCATAAATCCTTTCTTGGAGAAGGGTAACCTGTGATACTTACCAAATTGACAAGCACCACACTTGTAAATCATATGTTGCTTGGATACATTAGGTATCCCAAGCACACATTGGTCCCTGCACATTTGCTTCAAGGTCCTTTCTCCTATGTGCCCTAATCTCTTGTGCCAAATCTCAAGCTCTGAAAGTGTTTGATCTTTATAACTGTATAATGCAATGTTCTTTGTATCTTCCAACTCAAAAGTGAAAAGTCTACCTGATTTTTCTCCTTAACACCATTTTGTTTTGGGTGGGTCTCTCTTCCACAGGGCATCTATCTACATATTGCTTGAATCTTCTTGCTGCCAATCTCACTGATTCCGTAGGAGCTTGCTTAAAACTATGGATTAATGAGGAAGAGTTATTTTTAATCCCAGATTTGGTGAATTCTTCAATTAATTCTTGATAGACTTGTTCCATGTTTTGAAAATTATTAGGATCTAATGGTTGGAACCAAGCTAAAGCTGTGTCTGTCAGAGTTAGACCAAAGGATTCATATTGGATCAAGAAATCTTCCACTTGTTCGGCTCTAATTACTTTCTTGAATTCAGCTATATGATTGTAAGGTTCACTAGAGCCATCATAATGGTTTCTCATGCATTTAGCAACTTGAATAGGCCTTAATCTTCTTCCTACTTCAGGTGGTCTAGGCATCACCGGGAAAACTGGTCTTCCTATGGGTATACTAGGTCCTCTTACTACAGGTGGTTTATCTGGAATAGGGATCCTATTCCTTGGGTCAATAAGTGGCTGAGGTCGATAGTTAGGGTTATTTGCTAGCATCGCAAATTGCACATGGGGTCTGTCCGGGATATGTGTTTGTTGTGTTTGTTGTGTTTGTCCAGACTGTTGATATGAATTATCTTGAAAGGTTCCATGGGGGTTTTGTGACGTAGTGGCTTGGTCCCTGGGGGGAATACTGGAATGTTCTGATATTTCAACCCTGCTCTTTCTAACTCTGTTAGGGGCCAATACCTCCTATGGTTTTTGTCCAAATATGTGATGATGGTGGGGAATTCAAGATCTTGTAACTCATAGACAGTAACTGGGTTAGGGGCTACTTCCCATAATGAAGAGTGGGCTCTGAGGAGATGCTCCATTCCATTGATCAAATACACATCCATTAAGGAGTCATCTTGGGGAACTAGGTCTCCTCTCCAGACCCTAACAACAGTAGATCTCCCTCTAGGAGTGGTCACTTGCCCTTCATGTCCCTCTTCATTAAGGTTGTAGGCATTGTCTTATTCCCCATGTTCATTGATGTTTTCAGGGTGTTCCGTAACAATATACTGAATATTCCTTTTGTCCATATAAAACCCTCCTGCATACTTAACTGCTGGCCTAGGCACTATGTAAGCATCTGAAGCTTTCTTCAGTCTGGCCACTGATCGGTTTAGACCATCTAGGTAGATAGGTATCTCATGTTGATTGGTGTTCACATATTCCAACGATGTCCGATATTCTCCCTCAATAATGGACATCATGCCAATCATTGGTACAGTATTCTGCATATCTTTTGAAGCCATGGGAATTTCCTCTTCAGACTCACTCGAGGTTTCAGAATAATGTGAATGACTACTTGGTTCGACTACACTTCCTACAAAAGAAATCACACTTCTTCGGCTCCCTAGGGTTCTTTCGGACCTTAGGTTCATTCACTTAAAAGCTCTGATTAACCTTAACCAACCTCAAGCTTCTAAAGTTCCTTACTGAGGGTTAGAATTCTAGAGAGAATTTGGTTGGAATAAGACTGACAGTGAAACCACAACTCACGATACTTGACCCAAAGAAGTCCACGATACTCGATATCTGACATTAAAAAGGTCCCACGATACTCGATATTTGAAGCATACAATACCCGATATTTGACACTAAAGGTCACGATACACGATATTGCATAGGTATCACGTGAAAAAGCACGATAGATGATATTTGACTGGTATCGTGATCAGAAATCTATGATACATGACAAACGATATTCCGCCACAAAATTTCCACGATACAGGATACTAGACCCTGTTGTGTACCACGATACTCGATAGTCCACAAGTATCGCGAGAAAATTCCTGACAATACTCGATATTTGTCAGGTATCGAGAAAGCCGCCTCCGCGATAAAGCCGCCTCCGCGATACACGATATCAGTGAAGTATTGCGATCAAAGACTCACGATACACGATACCCGAGGAGTATCGCGAACTGAATTTCACGATACATGATATGCGATATCCGACTAGTATCGTGAGGACTTCTCAACGATACTCGATACGTGATAAATATCGTCAGGCCCACTTCAACGATACCCGATACTTAATAGGTATCGTGAAATGAGTTCAACGATACACGATATTCAGCAAGTCCAGGTATCGCGATACTCAACCACAGGAGATCATGATACTCAAGTATCGCGACACTCAACCACAGGAGAGCATGATACTTGACATTTTTTCACTTTTTGGAAAATTTTTTTGGATTTTAAATGCATATAAGTGTTTCTAAGGCTCATCTACCCTCTCCTCACCATCTATATCACCAAAAATAAACTTTCTTAACCCCAAAATAGCTTTCATGATACTTGTCGCAGGCCGTTCTATTGAGTTACTTGATTTAATAGGCAAAGATGAATGATAGATCAATGTGCTCACCTTGGATACTAGCCTCCAGCTATTCACTCTCCTCCACTCACTCTCCACAGCTCAAATACCAGTCTCCCAACTCACGATACTCGACTGCAGACTTTTGCGATACTTGTTCTAGAGACAAGTGATTTGAAAAGGGACAATTTTTGGGTTTTACACTTTTTGAAAAATTCTCTAAACTATAAAGACTCAACAAAGCTAAGATTAATGAATACTCTAGCTTCCTAACCTATTCCCTTCCTCCTCCTACTCCACTCACTCCACTCACTTCCCTAGACTATCAACTCACTACACACACTTCAAGAGTGAGAAGTAGTAAGTGCGGATGAGTGTGACTTACCAAAGAAGAGAAATTCACAACTCCTCTACTCGCTTCAATGCTAGAGCTACTTACCATCACACGAATGCCTCGGTTTGATTCGACACTTCCCGGAAACGGCACCAAAAAATGTGTGTACCTAAGGACAAACCTAGGGACTTGTGGAGAAAGAGACTATACCTCGATCCCCCTCAAGTGCATATAGTGGGGATTCACTCTTTATTTATCAATCCGATGAGTATCTAAACCTAGCCGAGTGTATGAAGACATGCATTCAAATGACAATCAATGCAAATGAGCTTCCCAAAGAGTGCAATCCAGGCTAAGACTATTCCAAACAAGCTTTAACTGTCAGTTACGGTGTCATGATACTTGGAGCAACAGCCAACAGTAAATTGAGCTTTTCTCTCAGTTCCAAGCTCCGAATATAGCAAATAGCATATGAATTTTGAAGCTCTTGCAAAGACGCATCCAATGGTAGTATTTTCACTCAATTTTGACACTTCTACTTCAAGTTATGAGCAAAATACTGAGTCACGGAAATGACCTTCCTACACTTCAGCACTTCCTACACTCCGCACACACCTTAACAACAGCAAACAAACACTTTCATGGATAGACAACACTTCTTAATACTCTTTTCAAGCAACACACATGCACACAAGCTCACAAGGAAGATGATACAGAGAGGAGAAGACACAAATTCGAGTTTCTGTGCTCTTGATTCTCACAATGGCAAAAAGTCCTTCCAAAGAGTCACCAATTGACTTATATACATGTGCCCTAAAAATGGTCCTTTCATACAAGAGACCGACACTTTATTCACTAAAAGGCTAATTTCCTACTAATTTACATGGGTAAGCTACTAATCTCCATGGGTATGCATCTAGAAGACTCCTCTAGTGCATTTACAACAGAAAATATGTTACAAAAATGGTTATAATACAAAAATAGAGTGTCCAAATCGGAAAAATTTTGGGACCCCTTTTTCTCTGCCTTTTGCTCTTCGCTCTGCAACACTTAGGTACACACATTTTTGGCGCCATTGCCGGGGAGTGTCGAATCAAACCGAGGCATTTGTGTGATGGTGAAATCTCTTAGCATAGAAGTAAGTAGAGGGTTGTGAATTTCTCTTCTTTGGTAAGTCACTTTCATCCGCACTTACTACTTCTCACTTTTGGAGTGTGTTTAATGAGTTGTTAGTTTAGGGATTTGAGCTAGAGAGGGAAGTTAGGGTAGGTAGTAGAAGGAAGAGAGTTAGGATAGGTAGGTAGGTTCAAATCCCAAGTATTTTGTTCTTTACCTTTCAGCATCTTTCAGCCATTGTGCATTCCAGAGGCTTAAAAACCAATAAGAATTCATTTTGAGATCACTTGTCTCCTTGCAAATGTCGAGAGTGCGCTGATGATAGATGTCGCGGAAGAGATATCGTGGCTATTGGAGCTAGAAGGAGCAAGTGTGGGTTGAAGTTAACTTGAGGGTAGCTTGGTGAACGTGAGCTGACCAAGTTATTGTTCTAAAATTTCAATTTAAATTAGGAGAAATCATGAGATGACCTACGACCGATGTCATGAGGGAGATATCGTGGGTTTGAGTGAGCTTTTTTGTGATACAAGCACTTAGAGAAGGGGAAATATGCACTAAGAGCACATACATTAACGTGCTTTTCTAAAATAATTACTTTTGAGTTAGAAAATCCAAGTGTCGTGACCTCCCAAGGTTAAGTGTCATGGCATCCAAGTGTCGTGACCTCCCAAGGTCGAGTGTCGCGACATCCAAGTGTCGTGACCTCCCAAGGAGTGTCACGATATCCAAGTGTCATGTGGCCAAGTGTCACGATATCCAAGTGTCACTGAGGGTCGAGTGTCACAACACCCAGGTGTCGTGTTCAAGGCCAAGTGTCACAATGTTCAGGTGTCGTGTGTCGTGACCACTTAGGTGTCATGTGTCCTGACCACTCAGGTGTCCTATTTCATGGCAGTTCAGGTGTCATGTGGATCACAAATATCATGTGTCGTGGAGTCCAAATATCGTGGAAAGCTAGGTATCGAGTGTCCTCTGAACAACAAGTATCGTGTGTTGTCGTGCTAGTGAATTTCAGTGATACCTCATCAAGGAAACTCCAAATTAAGAAAAAATACATATATATCTATAAATTTCGGAGAGAATTTTGGAGCCAAGGCCTATCTAGACTCAAATAGAGCCATTAGTGAATGAGCTTGAGATTGGGAAGGGTTCTAGGAAGTCGAAGAAGTGTGGTATCATCAGTAGGAAGTGTAGCCGAGCCTAGTATTCATTCACATTATTCTGAGACCTAGAGTGAGTCTGAAGAAGAAACCATTATGACCTTAGAAGACATGCATAGCTCTATACCTATAGCAGGCCTAATGTCTATCATTAAGGGAGAGTACAGAATCTCCTTAGAATATGTGAACACCAATCAACATGACCTACCCATCTACATAGATGGATTGAATAGATCAGTGGCAAGGTTGAAGAAAGCCAGGGATGCTCACATAGTGCCTAGACCAGCAGTCAAGTATGTGGGAGGATTCTATATGGATAAAAGGGGGATTATGTATGCAGTCACGGAGCATCCAGAGAGCATGAGCAAAGGGAAGAAGATAATGCCCAAAACCCTAATGAAGAGGGACAAAGAACAAGTGCTATCCCCTAGAGGAAAGTCCATCATAATTAGGGTTTGGAGAGGAGACTTAATTCCGCAGAATGACTCATTAATGGATGTCTACATGGTGAATGGAATGGATCATTTGCTTAAAACCAACTCTTCATTATGGGAAGAAGTAACAAACCTAGCCACCATCTATGAGTTACAAGATCCTGAAAACCCCCCTCACATTACTTACTTAGATAAGAATCAGAGAAGATATTGGCCCATGACTAAATTGGAGAGAGCTATACTGAGATATCAGAACATATCGTATTCCCACCTAGGAATCAAGCCACTACTTCTCGAAATCCCCAAAGAACTTGCCAAAATTCATCTTATCAGCATTCATCCTACACACAACAATCGAGCATTCATGTTAGACCTCAAGTCTAGTTTGCTACACCAGGTGTTAACCCCAACTATCAAGCTCCTGCAAATGTGGAACCAAGGAATAGAATCCCTGTTCCTGAGATACCACTAGTAGGAAGAGATGCAGGTATACCTATAAGACGTTTAGTTTTCCCTATAATGCCAAGACCACCTGAACCTAGAAGAGAACTAAGACCAATTCAAGTTGCCAAAAGCATGAGAAGCCACTATGATGGTTCTAGTGAGCCATACAACCACATTTCTAAATTCAAGAAAGTGGTGAGAGCGGAACAAGTAGAAGACTTCTTGATCCAGTATGAATAATATGGCCTAACCCTCACAAAAATGGCCTTAGCATGGTTCCAACCATTAGAGCCCAATAATTTTCAAAACATGGAACAAGTATATCAGGAATTGATCGAGGAATTCACTAAGATTGGGATCAAAAACAACTCTTCATCATTAATCCATAGTTTCAAACATTCGCCTACAAAATCAATAAGGTTGGCTGCAAGAAGATTCGAACAATATGTAGATAGATGCCCTATGGAAGAGAGACCCACCCAACATAAAATGGTCTCATTATTTCAAGAAGGATTGGCAAATCGGTCCTTGAGATACTTAGTATATGTGAAGAGGTTCCAAAACTTAAATGAGTGTATGAAAGAGTGCATTGATCTAGAAGAAAATCTGGCTGAAGACTTAAAAATATCCCAAGGAAGTCTTAGGAGTGAGGATATTGCTAGCAATACTTCAAATCTCAGGAACAATGTAGAAGAGATAGCCGGCTTAGTGGCTAAGAAGTTGAATGGTCAAGGACAAAGGAATTATCCCAATCCTCCCTTGAGAGTGCCTATGCTCAGGAGATGTGTTCATTGTGGAGGAGATCATCCTTCTCATATGTGCAATAGGGCAGTAGTCCCATCATCTCCATATGCCTACAATAGACCACCCATCTGGGCCCAACTCATTACTCTAGGATAGAGCAAAGGTACACAAGTCACAGTACAGAGAATTGTCCTTACAATCAACAACCAAGACCTACACAACCACCATTTAGGCCTTACAAATACCCCCCAAGATATCAAGGAGGAGAAGCCTATAGATACCCTCCTTTCTAGTAGCAAGCACCTACACCAAGGCCTTATGCATATCAAGGATACAATCAACCTCAACCGACACAACAACCACCTCACCCACAAAATGTTGTCCCATTGAAAATCGATCAAATTGAAGAGAATCCTAAAAGAGCAATAGTACCAACCACACCATTGACTAGTACTGAAACTTATGATCAATCTTATGACCTTAGAGAGGGAATTTATTCCACCTATGAAAATACTATGGCTGAATATGAACAATCCTATGAGCCATTCATATGGAGCTGATAGTTATGATAGTTCTCTCGGATATGATCAAGATTATGTGTCACTAATGTTCACTGCTTGAAGAGCACTGTTACCTCCAAGGCCAATGAGTAGACCACCTACCCCTAGAGGACCATGTTATAGATACGGAGGTGATCACTTTATCAGGGAGTGCACATTAACCAATCCACCTCCACATCAAAAATTCTAGAAAGGCTACTGCAATGATTGTGGAAAGGAACACCTTTTTAGGAATTTCCCTAAAAATCCCAATAAAATCAATCCCATGACACAAATAAATGTTATAGAAGTGGCAGAGTCATCAGAGAGTGATAAGGAATACACTGTGCCATTGAAAGCAATAATAAGGGCAAAAGTAAGAGAGACCTCAGATAAATCCAAACAAAATGATAACAAAGACAAAGAGTTGAACACCCTAGCACCACAAGTAGTTGCAAATTCTGAAGAGTCCGAGAAAAGTGCTAAGTCTAAATGAACCCAAAGATGGAAGACCCATAGAGAAAAGATAAAACACAAGAGATCGCAACAAAAGTTAGAGAATGAGAACAACAAGCAGAGCCAAGATGAGGAACAAGAGCCTAAAGGAAAACCTAACAAAGAGACAAAGAAACATCAAAGACAAGAGGCAGGATCAATGTTAGCCGATCCAATGCCAGAAGATTTAGCCATGTGGATTAAAGCATATCGACCACGAATAAAGGCAGGCCCCTCCATGAAGCAACATGAAAGATAATACCCAAGAGAAATAGAGATTGGAGATATGTAAGAAGTTAATTGAAGTGGCTCAACAAACTTTAGAAAAACCTGTTCAACCACTACCTAGCACAAGGATTTCCAAAAAATAATTTCAAGAATGTGTAGCACCTAGTCACCCTAGGGAAGGAAAGAAAAATGAGAACTATGAAGAAAAATGCCATGAAAGTAAAGAAGAAGGATCTGTAATCCCTGAAGTAGACATGGAATGGCCTAGAGACTTATGGGCAACAATCCAAAAAGATAGATGGGAGAAAGCAGAAGGAATTGAACCACCTTTTGAGGAGATAGAAATAGTAGGTGAGCTTGAATTGTCAACTCATGAATTAAACCCAGAAAGCTCATCTCAACTTGATGACAACAAAGATGATTAGGCAGTGTGGAGCAAAACCCATCAATCCAAACCTCTGACATAATACAAATACCATGTACTCTTGAAAGTGAAGCCTTAATTAAGAGAGAAAATCACCAGCCAATTAGAGACAAAGTCAGAGGAAAGCGAGATGCGAGATGAAGTAGCCACGGTTAAAATCCCAGTTGACAAGATTGGAGATTTCACTGAGGGAGTTTGAAGGAAACACATGCCTCCCTATCACTTATAGAGGTTATACCACTAAAGCCATATTAGATTCAGGAGCTAGAGTGGGAATCGCGACTAAAGAAATATGGGAGAAATGAGGAAAGCTAGCCTAGGACCCACTAGGATGAAGATTCAAATGGCAGATGGACACACGGAATGACCCTTAGGATTATTAGAAAATGTAGTATTTACCACTTGTGGAGTCGAATTCGATCACACCTTAGCAATATGTCAATTTGAAAAGGCTAGCAATTATGAGTCTATCTATCTATCTATCTATCTATCTATCTATCTATCTATCTATCTATCTATCTATCTCACTAAGGAACAACAACTAGGATAAACATCCATACTTATACTTATCAAGATGTCCCTCCTCTGCAATGGAACGAAGATACTCATCTATGGATGTGTAAGGCAGCAAAATGAGAGGAAGAAAGGAGACAAAGATGGCAACCGGTACAAGGAATATCAAGGCCTGTAGAAGATCCCGCTTATATGCCTCAAATATTCTTAGATGAAGAGTTCGAACCCCATGGTTGGATGGAGATTTTAGCCACTATGGATGTATGCGTAAATGAAGAAGTAATAACCACGAATGAATGTATCGATGAGGAAGGATATGATGTAAATCTTTACATGGCTATACTCCAAGAGGCTGACAAAGGAGAAGTAATAGAAAAGGAGTGGAATGAAGACTATGAGAGCATAGAAATGGAAAGGGAAACATTTGAGGAAGAAAACAAAAAACAGGAAGTAAGTGCCATAACTAAAGAATCAAACCAAAGGAATGATGCAAATGGAAGAAAATAAATCAGACATGGAAAATGAAAAAGAAGAAAACACACCTCAAGACCATTTTGAGGTACCCGAGCACTTTAAGAAATATGAGATAAAGGAGAGAAAGATTGCTATTCAAATGCCAAAACAAGAAGCTCAACCAGGGATACCATATGACAATAAAGAGCATACCAAGAAGATCGTAGTCCCAATTGAAGAAGGAGAAGAGAGATGCACCTTCATAGAACAAGATGTCTTGCCTAAGGAAGAACAAGAATTAATACAACTCATAAGAGAGTATAGAGATGTATTTGCATGGACATATAAGGATTTAAAAGGTGTAGATCCTTCTATTTGTGCTCATAGAATCCCTATGACAATAGAAGCCAAGCCCTCCAATCAAAGACCATACACCTATAATGATGTTTATTTGGAAAAAATTAAGCAGGAGATAGATAAATTGTTGGATTTGGGCTTCATTTATGAAATTGAACACACGGAATGGGTATTGCCTTTAGTGGTAGTGCCAAAAAAGAATGGCAAATTAAGGGAGTGCATTAATCTTGAAAAGGTCAATGCAGCCACTATACGTGATAGTTACCCATTACCCATCGCAAATCATTTGTTGCAAAGGGTTGCAGGCAAGGAAGTCTATAGCTTCCTTGATGGCTTTTCAGGATATAATCAGGTAGCCATTGCTCCTGAAGACCAACATAAGATAGCCTTTGCAACTGAATGGGAAGTCTATGCTTTTAGGGTTATGCCATTTGGTCTAACTAACATTGTAGCCACTTTCCAAAGATTGTTGTGCCATATGTTCAAGGAATTTTTGAGGAAGAGTATGGAGGTATACGTGGATGATTTATGTACCTATTCAGCTATAAGACAAGAGCACCTCCCAGAACTAAGAAAAATATTTGCCAAATGTCATCAGTATAGAGTATTCCTTAATCCGGAAAAATGTGTCTTCATAGTTTGACAAGGAAAGATCTTAGGACACATTGTCTCTAAGAATGGAATTTTCACTGATGAAGACAAAATCAAAGTAATTCTGGATTTGCCAACACCAAAGACTACTAAAGAAGTGCAAGCATTTATGGGACATTGTGGACATAGATTTATTCACATGTATGCCATAATTGTGAGGCCTCTTTATGGATTGCTGACTAAGTTTACTTGGACATAAGAATGTGAAAAAGTGTTCAATGAATTAAAGATTCGTTTGAGTTCAGTACCAATTTTGAAAGTACCAGATTGGAATAAACCATTTCATATTCATGTGGATGCCTCCAAGTTTTCCATTGGTTGCATCTTAGCATAGTCGACAGATACAGGAAAGCTAGACCACCCTGTAGCCTATGCTAGTAGACAATTAAACCAAGTGGATCATAATTATACCACTATGGAACGAGAAGGCTTAGGAATGGTATACGTAGTGAAGAAATTTAGACACTACTTATTGGCAAACAAATTCAAATTCTTCATTGATCATCAGGCTCTATTATATCTAGTCAATAAGCCTTGTAATACCAGATGCCTAGTACGATGGTTTCTATTGTTAATAGAATTTGATTTTGAAGTAGTAGTCCAAAAAGGAAATACACACATCCGTGTTGATCACCTATCAAGAATGACACATGGAGAACCTCCTGTAGGAGTGCCAGATGATCTACTGGATACTTATCTTTTTAGCCTAGAAGTATGTCCACAATGGGTTGAAAAGTTAATTCCTATACTCACTCATGGTCCTCAACATAGGATCAATACCAATAAATTGCAAGAGTTATGGAGAATTAAAAATCTCCATGTCATAGCCGGAAGCCTATACCATCAAGAACTGATGGAGAATGTTAATCTCCAAAAGAACAACTTACTCTTGTGATTAGAGCACCTCTATACCAAGAGTAAGTCAAACACTCCACTAATTTAGAGGATCAATTGCTAATTATCAAAAGATTAACAAATCTGTGAAGAAGATGAACCACAGAAAAGTCTGCTGCACTATTTCTCCACATTGACCTATCAAGCGTGTAAAGTTTTTTATGAAACTTTGTACGAAGTATCTCCTAGAGATTGCGCATCTACTCCAAGTTGAATCTCCTCAAAAGATTAAGTATAGCTTGAGAAATCAACTTCTCAAGTTACCTATGTCAGAAACTGTTACTCAGAACAGTCGACTTTACACCTGTAACTTTTAAGACTTGGTTCTCCTTGAATAGAACCCGTTTTACAAAATGCTTCTAGACATAAGTAGCTTATCTTCCAACTTAAAGATTAAGCCCTCACTCATGCAAAACTTTAAACTGTGCTAGGAGAAATGACCAAAACATTAACTTTGAAATCTGCACCTGTTTTAGGAACCAGTGAACACACTTCACATATGAATGTTCCTACACTTAATTCACTCAGCCTGATTACAATTGGAAGCTGAAACTTTGCACAGAGGTCAAGCAACTCTCAACTTAGACTTGTACAAAAGCATTTCACAATTGATCTACTGTAGAAGGAGAACACGCAGAAACATCGGGCGCAAATATTTTTCTTTACTCAGAAGAATTACAACTGAGTGATGAGAGCTAACTCAAAATCACTTTCCTCTTTCTCATGACTTCTAACTTCCTCAAACTTGGATTCTAACTATTGTCACATATGCTCTCATACATGCCCCGACTTTTCTCAAAGTATTTATAGATAATTTTGTACATAATTCTTACTAAACAAAAGATCTAAGTCATCTATGACTATACTAATGTACATATGTGTACACTTCTCTTGTCCTCTGAATGTAATCTTCTTCCACACTTTAGGAATTGATTCTTCCTTCATCATTTGATCTTCCAAGCCTTCAATTGGTGATTGGTCTGCACCAACAGCTCCCCCTCAATCATCAATTGAGGTTTTCTCTGTCTTCTTTATACTTGCCATGTCTTTGAACCTTTGTAACTTAGGTCCATCTAGACTCTTTGTCATCATATCTGCCACTTGTTCTTTTGTTGGAGTGTACATCACTTCAATCTCTTTATCTAGTACCTTTTCCCTCAAGAAATGATACTGAATCTCTATATGCTTAGTCCTGGCATGAAAAACAGGGTTAGCTGCCAAATACAAAGAACTCATATTGTCTCCAAAAATTATTGGAGTACTATGATCAGTCTCAAAACTTTTCATCAAGGTCTTCAACCATATCACTTCCTTTGCAGCTTCTACCATTCCCTTATACTCAGCTTCTGTGGATGATAAAGCAACTGTGTGTTGCTTCTTTGAACACCAAGAAACTAACTTATCTCCAACATAACATAGATATCCATGAGTAGACCTTCTATCATCTGAGTCACCTGCCCAATCTGCATCACTAAACACTTTGATTCTTGTGTCAGAAGTGAAACCATAATACAAACCTTCACTTAGGGTTCCTTTGATATATCTGAGTACCCTTTGGGCTGCAATCCAATGAGTCTTCTTTGGACAATGCATGAATTGTGACAACACACCTACTGCATATGATAGATCTGGCCTTGTCAAGGTAGCATAGATTAGACTACCCACCAAACTCTGATATTTCTTCATGTCATTGAATTCTTCACCTCCATACCTGCTTAATTTATGATTTACCTCCAATGGTGTGGTTGAGGTCTTGCAATCTTTCATGTTAAACTTGACTAGAAGATTCTTCAAATATCTCTCTTGTGAAACATATACTCCATGTTGAGTATACACAATCTGCATTCCTAGAAAATAAGATAAGTTTCCCAAGTCACTTATCTTAAACTCCTTTTCTATTTGCTTCTTGAGTTCATTGATTCCTTGAGCATCTGTTCCTGTAACAATAATATCATCAACATAAATGCACATGTAAATGTATCCATTTTCACTTGCCTTCACTAGCAAGCTACTATCTGCCTTTGATGCTTGAAATCCACATTCATTCAAGAACTTGACCAATCTGTAATTCCAAGCTCTTGGGGCTTGCTTCAACCCATATAAAGCTCTCTTGAGCTTACACACATAATCTGATCCAATTGACTCCATGAAGCCTTCTGGTTGCTCCATATATACTTCATCTGCAATGTATCCATTTAGAAATGCATTTTTCACATCCAATTGTGATAATTTCCATCCCTTGCAAGCAGCAATAGCAATCAATGTCCTAATTGTAGACATCTTAGCAACAGGACTAAAGGTTTCATCATAATCTACCCCATAAGTTTGGGCATAACCTTTGACCACAAGTCTAGCCTTATATCTAGACACCTTACCATCTGCAAACCTCTTTGTTTTATATACCCACTTACATCCAATGACCTTCTGATTCTTTGGTCTTGGTACTAGTTCCCAAGTTTCATTTTCAAGTAGAGCATCATACTCTTCCTGCATTGCCTTCTCCCAATTCTGTTTACCTTTGGCTTCTTCATAAGTGGTTGGATCTTCTTCTGTTTTCACAATGTAGGCATAATCTTTTGTTGTTAGGAAAGATGTATCATAACTATACCTTATAGGTTCTCTCCTTTCCCTTGTAGATCTTCTGATTTCTGCACTTCTTGAAGTTTCAGCCTCATTTGATTCTGGATCAAATCTTGGCCCTTCTTCTACATGATCCTGCACTCTACATCTAGAGTCAACTTCATCAACAATTTCTTCACATACTTTTACCTTTGCCTTTCCTTTCCTTTGAATTTCTTCAACACCTGTATACTCATTTGGTGATCCTGTATACCACATGTTTTGCTCATCAAATGTCACATCTTTAGTAACAAGAAATTGCTTTGTGGATGGACTCCACAACCTGTAACCCATCTGTCTATCATCATATCCAATAAACACATACTTCTCTGCTTTTGGTTCTAGCTTATGTCTTAATTGTGAAGGAACATAAGCATATGCAATACATCCAAATACTTTACAATGATCAAGACTAGGCTTCTTACCCCACCATGCTTCATAAGGGGTTCCTCCATCCAAAGCTTTGCAAGGCAACCTATTCACAAGATATGTTGCAGTGTTAATGGCTTCTGCCCATAAGTAATTTGGACAATTATTTTCCTTCATCATGGCTCTTGCAAACTCTACAAGAGTTCTATTCCTCCTTTCTGCTACTCCATTCTGTTGAGGGGAGTACCTGCAAGTTACTTCTCTTTTGATACCTGCATTCCACAAATAATCATCAAACTCTTTTGAGAAATACTCTCCCCCTCCATCTGATCTTAACCTCTTTAGCTTTTGTCCTGTGATCCTTTCTGCATAAGCATGAAAATGTTTGAATGTCTTGAAAACTTCTGATTTATCCTTGATTACATACAAAGTAATCCACCTGGTTGCATCATCAACAAACAACACATAATATCTGGATCCATTTATGCTATAGTCCCTTGAGGGACCCCATACATCTGTATGAACCAATTCAAGCATATTTGAATACTTGTACCCTGATTTGTTATAAGAACTCTTATGTGCTTTACCTAATTGACAAGCTTCACACTTGTACACCATATGTTGCCCTTCAATATTTGGCAATCCAAGCACCACCTGATTCTTTGACATCTCCTTTATAGCTCTCTCATTGAAATGACCTAGCCTTTTATGCCATAGGTCTAATTCAGACACCTTTTGACTTCCATAGGTAAACAATGCATGTCCCACATTACCTTGGACTTTGAGAGTGAACAATCTTCCTTCCTTTTTACCTGCAATTATGTTTCTATATCCCTGATTTGGATCTTGTACATAAACACCATCATTTGTGAATCTTACCTCATATCCTTTCTCCACAATTTGCCCTACACTTATCAAATTTTTAGGAATAGTAGGAACATAAAGTACCTTGCTCAGAAGTGTACTTCCACTCTTTGTCTTCACTGATCCAATGCTCTCCACTTTATGTTTGGTATTGTCACCTGTTTGAACTGTATGTCCATTCACCCTTGCTTCCATATCAGTCATCAAGGATAGATTCCCACTCAGATGGTTGCTACATCCTGAGTCAATATAAAACACTCTTTGATCTTCTCCCATTGATTCATGAGTTGCATTCAAGATAAGAGTCATGTCATCCTTCTGTTCTGATGCATAATTATAATAATTGTTGTTGTAGGACTGAGATTGGAAGTTTCTTCCACCTCCTCTACCATATGATGTCCTACCACCTCTTCCTCTGAAGTTGCCTCTTTGGTTTCTGCCTCCTCTACCTCTTTGGTTATAATTCTGATTATTGCTTCCACCATTTTGATTGTTATACCAACAATCATTTGCCAAATGATTTGTTCTGCCACAAATCCAACAAGCTTTAGCATTATCTTTGTTCTTACCTCCTCTTCCTTTACCTCTGAAATTTGTCTTTCCTTTTGTGAAGTTGGCTTGATTTGAATTCCCTTCATCATCATTTGATTGCTTTCCCTTGCCATTCTTTTTCTTGTCCTTGGAGTACATAGCTTGACTTGTACTTCTATCATTGTCTCCTTTAAGATCCTGCTCAAAGGTTAACATGTGTCCTAGCAATTGATTAAGGTCAGGAGTAAAGTGATCAAGTGACAACTCTATGGACAATATAAAAGGCTTCCACTTCTCATCTCCTCTCAAACCTGTAAGTATTTGTCTTACCAACTTTTCTTCTTCAATGTCTTCATCCACTGCTCCCAAGCTATCTGCAATATCTTTCATCCTTGCCACATAATCTGAAATTGATTGTGAGCTCTTCTTCTTGAAGGTTGTGAACTCAGCCCATAGTGAGGACTTCCTTGACTTAGTTGTATTTTGGAAATGCTCTTCCAAGGCATTCCAAACATCTGTGGCACTTTCCAAACCTCTGATGTGAGGTAAAAGGTAATCATTTACAGACATGTAGATGATACTCCTTGCTTGAGCATCCTTTCTCATCCAAGTCTTCAACATTGCAAGCTCTTCCCTAGTAGGAATACTTGGATCTGCAAACTCAGGTTTTTCTTCATCTCCTGTAATAAATGATATAAGATCTTTGCTCATGAGGTGTGCTTCCATCCTCATGGACCATGCTGGATAGTTCTCCCTATCTAGCTTATCAATCTGCAAGCTTTCTCCCATCTTGTATCCACCTGTGTATTGAAATCTTCAAGCTTTACAAACAATGTATGTACCTTTACTTCGAATTGAACTCCTTTTGCCTTTCTTGATGTCAAATAGTCTTCTCCTCAAGCTTTGACTCCAAGCTTCCACTTTTTAGTCCTTCAAGTGTTGAATTTCTTGAATCTGCAGCAGTCGGGATCCTCCTTTCCTTCAAATTGATGTCTCCTGCTCTGATACCACTGATGGAGAATGTTAATCTCCAAAAGAACAACTTACTCTTGTGATTAGAGCACCTCTATACCAAGAGTAAGTCAAACACTCCACTAATTTAGAGGATCAATTGCTAATTATCAAAAGATTAACAAATCTGTGAAGAAGATGAACCACAGAAAAGTCTGCTGCACTATTTCTCCACATTGACCTATCAAGCGTGTAAAGTTTTTTATGAAACTTTGTACGAAGTATCTCCTAGAGATTGCGCATCTACTCCAAGTTGAATCTCCTCAAAAGATTAAGTATAGCTTGAGAAATCAACTTCTCAAGTTACCTATGTCAGAAACTGTTACTCAGAACAGTCGACTTTACACCTGTAACTTTTAAGACTTGGTTCTCCTTGAATAGAACCCGTTTTACAAAATGCTTCTAGACATAAGTAGCTTATCTCCCAACTTAAAGATTAAGCCCTCACTCATGCAAAACTTTAAACTGTGCTAGGAGAAATGACCAAAACATTAACTTTGAAATCTGCGCCTGTTTTAGGAACCAGTGAACACACTTCACATATGAATGTTCCTACACTTAATTCACTCAGCCTGATTACAATTGGAAGCTGAAACTTTGCACAGAGGTCAAGCAACTCTCAACTTAGACTTGTACAAAAGCATTTCACAATTGATCTACTGTAGAAGGAGAACACGCAGAAACATCGGGCGCAAATATTTTTCTTTACTCAGAAGAATTACAACTGAGTGATGAGAGCTAACTCAAAATCACTTTCCTCTTTCTCATGACTTCTAACTTCCTCAAACTTGGATTCTAACTATTGTCACATATGCTCTCATACATGCCCCGACTTTTCTCAAAGTATTTATAGATAATTTTGTACATAATTCTTACTAAACAAAAGATCTAAGTCATCTATGACTATACTAATGTACATATGTGTACACTTCTCTTGTCCTCTGAATGTAATCTTCTTCCACACTTTAGGAATTGATTCTTCCTTCATCATTTGATCTTCCAAGCCTTCAATTGGTGATTGGTCTGCACCAACAAGAACTAAGTGGACTACTTATGAGATGTGTAGAGGAAGATGAGCAAGATATGTGGCTTCAAAAGGCACATGTGAATCAATGGAAAACCCATCAAAGTGTTAATGGAACTTGGCAAGAGCTTAAGAGATTAGGAGTGTATTGGCTAGATATGTAGAAAGTTGCACATGCTTATGTCTCAACATGTCCCATTTTTCAAGAAAGAACACCCGAAGAGAATTCTACTTTATGTTACTCTACAGTAGCACCTAGGTGGAGCATGCCCCTAGTGGAATTCTTGAGAACCAAAGAATACCCCAAAAGAGCTAGTTTGGCAAGGAAGCGAGCCCTTGAGGAGCAAAGCAAAGATTATGTACTCATAGGCAAACAACTTTTTAAAAGAGGGAGTGACAACCAATTAAGATTTTGCATCCATGAAGATGAGTATATTCCAGTCTTGGAAATGTCTCATACAGGAGCTACCGAGGACATTTTTCTATAGATAAAATGGAAAAAATGATTCTCTTTGTTGGGATGTGGTGGCCAACACTATATCAAGATGCAACCACATATGTCCAAAGATGTGATACTTGTCAATGAACAAAGTATCCTGTTAGAAGAGATGAAATGCCATTAAGACCTATGATAAGTGCAAGAGCATTTACCAAATGGGGAATAGATTTTGTAGGACCTATTAGCCCACCAGCAAAAGGTTCCCATGCAGAATACATAATTGTAGCAATGGACTATTTGACCAAATGGGTAGAAGCCAAGGAAACTAAGAAGAACGATGCAAGGACCACAGCTAAGTTTATTTTTGAGAACATATTCACTAGATTTGGATTGCCAATAGAAATTGTGAGTGTTAGAGGCACACACTTCATCAATGAAGTAATAGAAGCCTTGATGAATGAATTCCTAGTGATTCACAAGAAATCAGCTCCCTATCACCCACAAGCCAATGGACAAGCTAAAAGTTCAAACAAGATCTTGTGTATAGTGCTTACGAAGATTGTTAATAATGGAAGATCTGATTGGGACAAGTAGTTACATCATGCTTCATGGGCATTCAGAGTAGCATACAAGAAAATTATAGGAACTACTCCTTTCAATCTAGTGTACGGCCAGAATTCCATCTTACCGATTGATTTCCTAGTTCCTACTCTCAGAGTAGCATCGGCCTATGAATGGACTGGACATGATTTATCTAATCAATTGGACCAAATCGAGAAGCTACATGAAACAATATTGCAAGTGGTAGTAGGCATTTATGCTCCAAAAATGCGACAAATGGCATACTTTGATGCTCATATTAAGGATAAAGGTTTGAAAGAAGGAGATTTAGTCCTAGTTTATACATTAAAGCAACATGCGAAGAAACTGCAAAAAAGAGGATATGGACCCTTGGTGATCAATCACATATGAACTAGTGGAGCTATCAACTTAGCAACCCTAGACGGAGAAATCGTACCATTCTATATAAGTGGTTGTCGAGTGAAGAAGTATTTAGAGCCATTAACAGAGGATTTACTGTCAAGACTTCTAATAGCAAGGAGTAGATGAGAAGAAGACAAAAAAAATATGTGAGTAAGCACGATAGGAAGCCCTAGAACAAATGAGAAAGAAAAAGGAGTGGATGAGAGAAAGGGATGAGAGATATTGCCAAGGTGAAGAGCCCATCCTAATGGCTAATTTTAGAGCCTTAGAAACCCTAGGACATCAAGTGTGACAACCATATTTGAACCTAGGAGTGGGAACAGAGGAGTATCAACTGGCAGATGCCCTCATTGACACAAGAGCAGCTCTTAGCTTCATCAGATTTTCTTTGGCCCATCAACTTAAGATCCAAATGCAACCCACCAAAGCACATCTGATTGGAATAGGAGGCAATGTTACTAAATGCATAGGTGAGATAACCTTATCATTGCACCTAGGCAATAATGCGATGCAACAAAATCTATCAGTGTGCAATGATCAAGATCTATTAGAAGAACTTGTGTTAGGACAAGATTGGATATATGAATATGAGGTAACCATTCAATTGTCTTAGGCTACATCTCAGCTAAGATAGGACATAGAGAAGTGTTTAGTTTATTAGATGAAAGACTAGTCAAATCAACTTGCTTAGCTCTAAGGGATCAATTAAGCATGCATAAAGGTGATTGTGCATCTACCTCTACTATGGAACCCTCACCTCCAAGTACTTCACCTGTGTTTACACCTTTATTAATCTCACACCTCCTTATCATCCATTGGACCTTTCAACTAACATCATTTCCATTGAGATCCCTAGTGAGGAATTGAGCCCAAGAGTGACTAGTCAGAGTAATCAACCCAAAACTTCCCACATTAGAATATATCCCACTCAAGGAACTAGATAGGCGTGGATTCAGAAAGACCAAGTAGCAGCATATCATCAGCAACAAGGTCAATGTCTACAAAGGAACCATCAAAAGGTCCCGACCATAAGACAAGCTAGAGAAGGACGGCGTCAGCAGCTTGTTCAAATGTGGATCCCAAAGAAACTGTTTGATGCTCAACCTTCAAGAAAACTCATTTGGATTCCCAAGAAAATGAAATCAATGGAAGAAATTAACTTGCAAACACCAGGAATGCGGAGGAATTCATTCACGTTAAAAACAAAGAAAAAAGGAGGATGCAGTAAACCAATTCGGCAAAGACAGAAGAATTCACACAAACCTACTCAGAAATACATAAGGGGAGAGAAGAAAAATAACAAGGTTGTAGTCAAAGATAACAAACTAAAGCTCATCTGGATACCCAAATCTAGATCATCATCAACAATCCCACCAATAACCTGTTTGTTCACACATATCGAGTTCCATGCACCTCAAACATGCATGACAAGGCCACATTACAAGGCCATGCATTCGGCATGTGATTCTTCTTCTACTTATTAGTAATGCATGTTTCCCTCCCAAGGAATAGGAGAGCACCTATACAAGACTTTAAGGGAAAATAACTAAAAATAAAATAAATATTTGGCTATTTACTAACCTTTTCATTTTCTTTCAGCAAAAAATAAGAAAAATATATATATGGAAAAAATCCCAGGTACTACCATCCTTACACCCACGGGAGAAGGGCGACACAATTCACTCGAAGAACTATTCGATCCATGGAGATTAATTGGAGATAAGTCATGCAACCACTTTAACATTGATTGTGGTGTACTTTAAGTGCAGATGGCATCATCTGATTCGGAAGGTACACATGAGGAAGAGGTTCTGGTTCTTCCTTTGGAGTCAATTACGAAAGCAAGAGGTCATTGGTTCCACGAAGATCAATCGGTGGTAGACGTCATCTTTTTGGCCACAATCAAGATTATGGACAGAGACCATCAATTTCCATTGATGTCCCATGATTTCCACACTCTACAACATGGATTACCAAGCATTACGGATGTATGGACAAGGGTAGGATTTGATGCATTTTTATGCCTTCCAATTTATCTACTAGATTTTCAATGATGTACCCAGGTGATGAACATGATGTAGGCAGCAGTGGATATGCCCTCAATACCAGAAGCTACAGTTCTTAACAAAACTGGAGAATGGAAACATGCTCGATTTATGCATGAGCTCATCAACAAAGCTTTTGGATGGAATCAAGATGGCCTAACAAATCTCAAAAATGAATTTTACGATGCTAAAAAGGAGACCTTTATGGAAATCAACAAGACGGATATTGAAGATTCAATTCCGGTGGTGCATCAACATTTCTATTTCCTAAGCATGAACGGATATACAACGCCTCAAAAGATTGTAGTTCAATTGCTATCTCATGCTATGAGGCAAATCGGGAACAAAGTCAACTTTACGCCATACATACAGGAACATTTATTTGAAGCTAAGAAGAAATGGGACCATAAGAAGTTTTTGAATGGGAGATCTACCATGACCCTATTGATCTATGAACCTCTAGAAATGAAGGAATGCTTATGATTAATTCCAACCTCTATTGAAATGGAAAGATACGTGAAGTTTGCAACAATTCCAAAGAAGAAGAAAGCATCCATATCAAGAGAAGAAGTTGGAACAAGTTTGAGAACTATGATGCGTGGAGCCAAGCGGGCTAGAGAAGAAGAAGCACAGGAGACCCCCCAATCTAAAGGAACACACCTACTACCACAGATCTCGTTAAGTCAACCTCCAATAACACAAAGGGATCTATCAGTCGCTTTAGATGAAACACATACTTACATGCGAGGCCAGATAAATCTTAGTGTACAAAGACACCAATATAGGCAGTCCAGATGCTTGCAAAAAAAGATTCAAAAAGACCATAGCCCATCACAAGCCACCAGATACAAGGAACTGGGGCTTGACAATTCAAGTTCCAATGATGAATCTAGTCATGAACAAGATACATTGGACACAGATATAAGAACAGAGACTAATGATGAAGATTGGACGGAGATTCATCAAGTCCACCACACCCCCTAAGATCAAAATCTTCAAGTACAAAAGCAGGATGAACCCTTTGAAGGAAGGCACAACATCCAATTGAATATCTAGTCCAAGATCAGTGTAAAAGAAGCATCTCCACCAAAAACAAATGTGGTACCACCCATCAAAGATGAGTTGCAAAGGAAGCTAGGAAAAGAGGTACTATCTCAACAAACTCCGATAAAAAATATGATTGAGATTCTAGATGATATGCCAAAAGGGAAGAGATTAACTAAAGAGGCTGAGCCAACAATACAGATTCATATTCGGAAGCCCCACCAAATAGCCCTACATGTGGCACAGGGAAAGGACGTTATCACAAGTGAAGAACCTATTATACTGCAAACTTGGTTAAATGTGGACGTCAATAAACTAAAGCTACTTGTCAAGACCATGATTGATGATGCAATGACTGCACAAACGGTGCTCATGGAAGAAGATCAAGAGAAAGAAATGTTGATAGCTTACAAGTATAGATTTTAGACAATGAGTGAAGAATTCATGGCCACCATAGTCAATTTACAAAGTGCACTATCTCGGAAAGATGCCAGAATTGAAGACTGCAAAAGCAGATTTACAAGTATCACAAGAACAACAAAATGGTCTCATGCAACAAGTTGAAGAATTACAAAAGAAGGTTCAATACTTAGAAAAACAAAAAGCAGCTTCTGACATAGAGAAAGGTCTTATACTCAATCGAAGCAAACTCCGTTAAGCTCAAATCAAAGTATATACGGACGAAAATGATAATCTGAGGAGTAGGAACAAAGAACTCATGAATTCTCTCTTAATGGATAAACCCTTGGAGGTACCGAATACTGACAATAGTGCCACACATGAGGTACGCAAACAATTTGAAGGTATGGAAATCATCTTAAACAATCAAAGGAGAGTTACAAGGTATTAGAAAAAAAATATTCTACAGACACTAAGGAGTTGACTCTCAAATGGAAAGGTGTAGTGAAGTATACTAAGCAATGTATACAAGATGTGGATCAAGTAAGGATCATATATGAAGAAAAGTCTAGTATTGAAGAGAAGCTCAAGGCCAGCATCAAAGACAATGAAGAAAAAGATAGAGCCATTGCTCATCTCAAGAAACAATTAGAAGATGCTAGAAACATCGAGACACTCGTAGAGCTGCAACAAGGGAATCCTACTGACGAGTTAGAGGTATGTCCTCTATCTCCCCCGATCTATCATTCACCAATAAGGGAGCAGGTGGTGGAACCTAGTGATGATATTCATGAAGCAAAAAAGTGTACATTCTTGGATATCAATAGAGTGGATGTAGAAGAAGCAATAAGACTGGTGCATCAACACTTCTGCTTCCCAAATATGCATAGATATACAACACCACAAAAAAATCATGGTTCAGTTACTCTCTCATGCGGTGAAGCAAGTCAACAATCAGATAAATTTGATACCATATGTGCAAAAGCGGTTGTTCAATAGTAAGAAAGAATGGGGAAATAAGAAATGTCTAAATGGTAGCATAACTCTAACCATATTGATATATCATGAATTTAGTATTCGTGATCACTTGAGAGAGATGCCATCAACAGTGGAAATGGCCAAATATACGACACCCGAGGGATATCGCAACACTTGGAGATCGCAGATATCGCGACACTTGGATATTGCAGATATCGTGACACTTGGATGTCGCAACACACGATATCTACCAAATATCGCAATACATGGGAATTCAAGTATCGCGATACTTGAACTCAACCGGTCACGACACTTGGATTTTTTGGAGTCCAAATTCAAAAATTTTAGCAAATATGAGTACCTTGTGTCCTCCTTGTCACTCCTATGTGCCTGTAGATGCAAAATCTATCTTCAAACCCGCGATAGCACACTCAGGACACTTGGTGCAAGTTGTGTTATGTTCGAAATAGTTCACTCACTTTTTGGGTGTATTGAGGTGTATTTCTTCAGTTCTTTTTTCTCTTATCACACTCAAGCATTCTTTTAGTGGCGTGGTATGTGGCCCACTTCCCCAAAAAAATGACACCTTGGTGGTCTAGTCTACTGGATTGGGATTCCCCTAGCTCCATCTAGGAGGACCATAGTTTGGCCTAGAACCTATGGTTGGTGGATATCCGATGTTACATAAATGTGGAGGAACATAATGTAAGATATGCTCAATACTCCACCTTCAACTGACCACAAATGATACATGGTGCTCTAAGTTGTAAGGCCCCCATTATCAAGAGAAGCCATTGTGAGAGCCTAGGCATTTCTGGAACCCTGAATTCTAAGTTAGATGAGGTCTATATGTGATGGTTGATGGTTATGGATGATCTTTGTGAGCCTAGACATTAGGTTAGATAGGGCATAAACTTTTGGGTCATTGTGTTGCCATTCAAAGAAAAACTAAAGGCCATGTGGTGTCACATGGCTTCCCCATAGAACCTTAATGGGGGGGAGTGTAGAGGGGGCTTGCCCCTTCTGTGAAGTCTAGGGGGCTATTCCCCGACCCATAGCGTTGAGGCGATATGACTTCTAGTGTGAAGATATTATCAGATTGAATATTTTGTTGACTATTGTGTATCTCCTAATTACGTTTATATATATCAACTCCCCTTGAAAAAGCTATATAAGCATGGCCCAAGTTGAGCTTTACAAGTATTGCACACTAGTAATCCCTTCATCTAGACTCTATCTAGATCACCATCTAAGCTCCACATTGGGAGGACATGGATGGACAGCACCATCATTGTAATTGCATTATGCTTGGCAATCTGAGAATTTGAGTTCTCTATCTCTCGATCTGCATCTATCTTTTCTTGGATTTTTCTTTCAACTCTATCTATGAGTCTAATCCATTGTGCTATTATTTTCTTACATGGTATTAGAGCTCAAGAGGCTTTGAGTGGTGTAGACACAAAAACATTGAGGTTTTAATGACAAAAGTGAGAAGATGCCAAACGGTACATCACCATCTACAATTGGGAATCGAGGAGGCAAGAGTAGGTGGATCATAGACAAGAGCAGCAATGATGCCGATCATCCCAACATTGCGAATACCCCTATGGAAGTTTAAGATCACTTCTATCCTTGATTCATATGAGCTTTTGGAGATTGTTCTTGGGATTGATCATGAGCACCAAGAAACACCTGATCCAAATAATCATGGTTGAATGATTCATCTTGATGTTGATCTTCTACGTGCTTGGAAATGTAGAAATGGAGATGCTCTCTATGCTCTATTTACAAGTACTATTGATAGTGTTCTAACTCTCATGTAGCATACTACCAAGGCATTTGAAGCATGGAACATATTGAGAAACCATTATGAAACTCATATTCAGACACGGATTCAAAACTTGGAGAATTAGCAAGTAGTAGAAAGGTTTGTTGATGGGGAGACTATAGAGGTGTTTATCACTCCCATAAAGAATCTGCAAGATCAAATGGTAGGAGCAGGTGTACAAAAGTCAAGTGAAGAGCTAGCTCTTGTATATTGTGAATGCTAGGTCAAGGTCTAAGGAAGAAGATCTAGTACATCTCTTACAAGAGTATCATGATGCCTTCACTTAGATCTATAAGGATCTCAAAGGAGTTGATCATGACAGTTGTGACCATGACATATCAATGGTGCCTAAATGCTCGACCATCTAAACAAAGGTCATATACTTATAACAAAATTTACTCTATGAATATTAAGAAAGAAACAGATAAATTGTTAGCTATAGGTTTCATTTATAAAGTCAAGCACATTGAGTGGGTATTCCCCATAGTGGTTTTTCCCAAAAAGAGTGGTAATCTATGATTTTTTATTAATCTTAAGAAGAAGGTCCTGTTAGAGGGCCGCCGAACCAGGACGGATGAACCCGGACAGGTGCCGTAAAAAGTGGATTCGCGGAAACATTGTAGCAGACTTCTATTTAAAGCGCACAAAGGAAAGCGGTAAAGACCGGCAGTTTTGGGAAGAGCCTCTGCTTCTGTTGGGTATTGTAGTGAATGGGTTGATTACGTCTCAAATCGAGGTGTTTGGGAATTGCAAGTATAGTAGTGTGTGTATAGGTATTCTGTCTGTCTGTTCCATTGATCCCATTTGGGAAATTGTGAGCATTTTGTTTGAGACCATGTATGAGGTGTTGATGAGAATATTGAGTTCTGTTCTATTCTATTCGCATCTAACTATTCTGCTATTCTTCCTGTCGTGCCGAGTTCTATTCGGTAGTCTTGTGTTGTGAGTCTGTTTTGTGATAAGTTATATACGATTCTGGATCTTTTTCGTCACGATATAGTGTGGTTTGTCATCCTGCGAGAGACTCTGTAAGGACGAAGTGAATCATTTGCATTTTAGTATTTTTTCGGTTAAGTGACCAGATTCGATACAATAGTCTGCGTTCACTGAGAATTCCTATCTTAGGAAGAACTTGTATCGGTAAAGGTCTGTACGTGAACAGAAGCATTGGTAAGTTTGTCAATTGTGGTAGGAACTTGTGACTTGAGTCGGTATACGATAAGTTTGGCGTAATCTCGATTATAGTTGTCTGTGTATTATTGTTCGGTATACCTATCTGTCACATGGAATTAGCATATTGAGTAGTATTCAATTAATGAAAGGTGAGTATTCTATTAGTTATAAGTCAGAACAGAACCTCTGCTCCATTACTATAGCAGATTCAGTCCAGAAGTCCTAAGTTTCAGCATGCCGAATAGTTGTCAGTAGTCAGAATCAACCACTGCGCTAAGACGTGATGGAGTATTTATGAGTGTGTGAAAAGTTGGGAAAATAGTACAGGGCCTCTGTCTAACAGACCCCTACCACTCCCAAGAACCCACGTGGCTAAGAGAACGATTGCGGTTAAAGATTTGGAACCCAGTGAGAGAGGAACATTTGAATAGAACGTAAAGTAACGCTTAATCGGTATCAATTTAACCCATAACTCATTTTACATTTAACATTTGGCGACCACGATGGGATAGTGGCAACTGTTTAACAATCTCTGCGGTAAAGTAGAATTTAAATACGAGTTACTTGTGAGAAAGTGGCATTAGAGTGCTAAGCGGTTTGTAAGAAGCAAATATCCAGTAATATTTGATTTACTGACAGTAGCAACAGACCCAGATTGTTGCAAACTGCTCAGATAATATCACTGGGCAATGATACATGCCGGTTACTCGGTCTGGTGTAACGTATCCTAGGACCCAGACAACGGGAACAAGAAAAGTACAAAAAACAACTCTAGAAGAAGAAGGTATAACGCGACCAGACTCAGTGGTCGAGCAAGTTAAGGACGCTAGGATTAATTCCGGTCATATTCCGGTGGAACGATCAACGCCTTTGGTACATACTGGTGTCACTTCGACCTAGTCTAACCAAAGTACAATAGTTCTAGAAGCTATCAAGGCACCACTGGAGATTAGACAAACTCTAGGAAAAGAAATCAATAATAGCGAAAAACCACTACAGTCTCGGAGACTGTTAGCTCATTCTGGTGATATTCCGGTGATAGAAACACCAACTGGCGGTCAAGGATTAGCATTTGTTGCAGAATCCTCAGCCAGACCCGCGTGTCTGGAAGAAAGATTTCGGATATTAGATATCCAAAAGGAAGGAGACTTATTCGAAGCAGAGATCCGAAGTATCCTGCGCAAAAACAGCACACCGGAAGGCACGCTGTCCGGCGAGCCAGATTCTGATAGTTCAACTAATCAACCTCAAGATACAGGACCGGAGACACCCACGATGAACGGACAACAACAACAACAACAGTTAGGTCAACCGAGGCTCCCTCCAACAGGAGTAACCTACACGAAATTTGGTGGATTCCCAGGAGATGACCCAGATGCTCACGTACGCACTTTCGAGATCAGTTATGCAGTCCTCAACCATCCACCAGATCAGGCATACAAAGCCATTGTTTTTCAATCTACGTTGGTCAATGAAGCGGCTAGATGGCTTACGGAATACGACATTAATCATTTCGGTACCTATGATGCAGTACGAGATGCCTTTCTACAACGATTTAGACTAAAGAAGAATCCTGCGGAAATCTTTGAGTATCTACAGAGCAACCGATAGAAGGCAAATCAGACTGTCCAGGAATACGCTACTCTCTTCAGAACACATTTACGGCAGATACCACAGGCACATGCTAATCTACCTGATGACGTCATCACTCAATGGTTTATCAATGGCTTAAACCCGCAATTGAAGCAGATCATGATTATTAGATGTGTCGGAGCAATGACATTAGATGCAGTCATCGCCATGGCTTTGCAACTGGAATCCAAGGTTGGTGGATTTTCAGAAGACTTGGAATGGTTAAGGACAAACAAAAATATGACTGAAGATATAACCAGGCAAGTATACTGCACCACGTGCAAAAATTCAGGACATACAAGTGCTAACTGTGCGCTAAATCAAACATTCTGCGCTATCTGCAACACTGCCGGACACTCCACCGGAAATTGTATCTACAATGCTAGAATACAGGGAACAGCAACAGTCAATGCTGTTATTCAAGAACATGGGCAGGCAGCAAATCACTATGTACCTCCGCAACTGAGAAACAATCAATCACAGGGATATCGGAACTACCGAGGACAAAGGAACAACAATTATAATGCCAACCGATGGCAGAACGGACCACCACCGGAAAACCCCAATTTACCACCACCACGCTGTCATTTCTGTGGTGAATTCGGACACATTAGAAGATATTGCAAAGATGCAGCTGAGTATGATCAAAGGAAGAAGGAGCGGCAAAACCCAATGGCCAATATGGTACAAATTACTCCGGTAGAAACACAAGCTGCTACAGTCCAGACCCGAGCAGGTAAACAACTATAGCCAGTAGCAGAAGTATTTGAACCAGGGATACGAGAACAACATAGGATGTATAACAAGGCTAGTCATTGGACCGCTACAGAACCACCAGTGTTCCCAGAACCCATTCCGGTGACTCAAACCTCGGCAGCAAAGGAAGGAATGCAACAAAAAGAAGCAGCAGTAGAACAACCATCAGCAGAAGACATAACAGCAGATACTTCAGCAACAGCAGAAACTTCAAGTTCAAAAGAGCAGGATAACCAATCTCAACAGGCCTGGGAAATTTTATCCAAGGCATCTATCACCCTACCTCTCGGCCAACTTTTGACGTTAGTACCTGGAATCCGGCAACAGTTTCAACAACATTTTACCCCGGCACCCTCTTGCATTCCAGCAACCGCTGTAGTTCAACCAGAATCTGATTCTACGGTTGATCATGCAGTGCCCTTGATTACAGTATGGTATAAGAATCAGAAGATCACGCAGGTATTAATTGACGGAGGCTCCGGCGTAAACATTGCAACTGCAGCATTATGTAAAAAGCTAGGCTGGACCGAAATCGAACCAGTTCAATTCTTCATCAGAATGGCTGATCAATCTAGAGTCCATCCTGTAGGACTTGTACGGAATGTACCCATTACTCTACAAGGTACGACTTTCAAAATGACTTTTGTTATACTAGATCTACCCGAATCCACCTTGGATTACAATCTTCTTTTCGGCCGACCTTGGCTGAAGCATGCAAAAGTAATACAGGAGTGGTCTGCGCAAGAGCTCACATTCAAGGATGCCAATCGTAAATATGTAGTAAAACTAGATGCTATACAACCCTGCGAACTTCACGCCAGACCTTATCTCGCTGAACCAGTTCATATGTTAGATGGACTATCAGATGATGAAGAAGAGCAATTTCTGAAAAATAACGCCGATTTAATGTCTCTAGGAACTGTTGATCTACAGTCTGTCATTAATAACTGGAACACTTCAGTTTGTGCAGTAGTAGCTATCACCGAACAGTCTGACCAAGCAGATAATGAATTACAACCATTATTCAAGCCAACAGAGGATACAGAGAACCCACAACAATTGTATGTCCCTGAAGACCAGCTGATCACGTACAATCTGGGAGACAAGGATAATCCTCGACCTATAAAAATAAAGCAAAACTTACCGGAAATTTTTCAGGCTAATTTGATTCAGCTCCTTCGAGAATTCTCAGACGTCTTTGCATGGGATTACAAAGATATGAAAGGATTAGACCCGCGCATATATCAGCACAGAGTCATGCTGAAGCCTGAAGCTAAACCGAATAGGCAGCCCAGTTATCGGATGAATCCCAATTATGCCTCTCAGGTAAAAGACGAACTTGACAGATTGTTGAAAGTAGGATTCATCGTACCAGTAGAACATGCTGAATGGATTTCACCAATTGTGATTGTGCCAAAGAAAAATAAGCAACTACGAATCTGTGTAGATTACCGGAAATTGAACGCAGCAACAGTACCAGATCCTTTCCCGATCCCTTTTTTAGATACCATGCTTGATAGGGTAGCAGGCCACGAAATGTATTCATTCTTAGACGGATACAGCGGTTACAATCAGGTTAGAATGGCTGAAGAAGATATACCAAAAACTGCTTTCATTACCAATTGGGGTGTCTTCGCCTGCACCGTAATGTGGTTCGGATTAAGAAATGCACCAAGCACATTTCAGCGATGTATGCAGGAGATATTTTCTCCTTATCTTACTTCATTCATGCAAGTATATCTTGACGACTTCTCGATCTTTGGGAAGATGATAGCACATTTAAGTCATTTACGATGTTGTTTTCAGAAATGTAGAGAATATAGACTCTGTCTTAACCCAAACAAATCCGTGTTTGCGGTTTCATGTGGCAAACTACTTGGGCATATTGTATCTGCTCAAGGTATCCGAGTAGACCTAGATAAAATTTCGGCAATACTAGAAGCCCCGGTACCCGCAACTCCAAAAGAAGTAATGCGTTTTATGGGTCAAATACGGTGGCATGGCAGACACTTACGATGGCTTGCCCACCTAGCAGTACCATTAAACAGGCTAATCACAAAAACTCCTCGACAGCTTGAATGGACTGAAGAATGCCAAACTACATTTGATCGGCTCAAGTATCTCTTGACGCAAGCTCCAATTTTACAACCACCGGACTGGGACAATCCGTTCCATGTTTTTGTCGACGCTTCAGATATTGCAATTGGCAGTATTCTGATGCAGCAAACAGATAAGTGGTTTCGCCCTGTTTATTACGCCAGTAGAAGGCTTGCACCAGCAGAAAAGAATTACTCTACTACTGAAAGAGAATGCCTAGGATTGATTTACTCAATCAAAAAGTTCAGACATTATTTATTAGGACGGAAATTTACCTTTCATGTGGATCATGCTGCCCTTGTTTATCTAGTAAGACAGCAGCATTTAGGTGGACGATTAGCATGATGGGTGCTACTTTTACAAGAATTCGACTATGACGTCATTCACCGACCTGGAAATGCACATGCCTTAGCAGATTTCTTATCCCGCCTGGATTCCGGTGAAGCTCCGGTGGGCATAGATGACACCACTCCTGCGATTTATAATGCTGAACCACTATCCGAGGAAACGGCCAACCTACGAGCACCATCTACATACTATGATCAGATTCTAACTTTTCTCACCGAAGGATGCTTCCCATCTGAGACCACCAAGGCAGTTTGAAGGAAATTGGCAGTTTTTAGCCGTCGATTCCGGCTCGTAGCAGGAGAACTATATTATACAGATCAGACTGGAATCTTACTTCACTGTATTCCACCTCATGAGGTTAATTCAGTTATCACTTTGGCGCACTCAATTCCTTCTAGTGGCCATTTTGCAGTAGACTTAACTCAACGGAAAATTCTGCAAGGAGGTCTCTGGTGGCCAACAATGTACAGAGATGTCGCACAATTTGTTAAACAATGTGATACTTGTCAAAGAACTGGTCAGCCTTTGCAAAGGCATCTTTTTCCTCTGCAACCCATCTTACCACTCGAACCATTTCAGAAATGGGGATTAGATTTTATCGGTCCAATCACACCCCCAGCAATCTTCAGTAACAACAGATACATACTAACCTGTACATACTATGCAACAAGATGGGCAGAAGCATGGGCTTTACGATCTGCTACAGCGGTCACGGTAGCAAAATGTCTACTCACGGATGTCTTCCCACGATTTGGCTTACCCCTGGAAATTGTCTCAGATCAAGGCACACACTTTGTGAACAATCTAATGAAGGCCCTTACACAATCATTCCAGGTCACACATAATTTTAGCTCTCCTTATTACCCACGTGCCAATGGATTGGCCGAAAGTACAAACAAATCACTTTTGAATATCCTCCGGAAATTGATCATGGAAGCACCGGAAAGATGGGATCAACTACTCCCTGCAGTATTATGGGCTTACCGGACTACATATAAGGTAACAACACGCTTGACACCTTTCAAACTAGCTTATGGTTTAGAAGCAATAGCACCCATGGAATTAGTCATCCCAAGTCTGCGTGTAGCAATCACTCAGAAAATGCTACCGGAATATTCACTGATAGCACGAATGGACGCACTCAGAGAACTTGATGAGCACCGATGGCTCAGTTTTTTAACTATGCGCGAAGTACAACTAAGGCAAGCCAAGACACACGATCGATATTTGAAGACTCCAATCTTTTCGGTAGGCCAGCTTGTACTCTTCTATAACGCAAAATCGGATAGAGCAGCAGGAAAATTCAAACTACGATGGTTCGGCCCTTTCAAGATCTCAGAACAAATCGGTCCGGCAACTTTTCGGTTGACTACGTTGACCGGAAATCCACTTCCAAAGGTAATCAATGGGTCGAAGCTGCGGCCGTATTATCCCACTACTAGTACGCATTAAATTATTCGGCGGTGAACCGCGTTTTGTATAAATTTTTGTGTTTTTCTTTTTTCTTTTCTCCCTTTTTAGTAGTGTTTTGTACGAATCTTTATGTTACTAGCCGCCTCTCCCCACCGGTCACTCAAGCACACACGCCAGCATGCAAACAGTACCTTTCCCGCACCGCACAATGATACCCATCCCACTTCCCTCTCCCACCGTGTTCTCCTTATTTAACCCCCTCGGTTGCGCCTAAACACTATTGTGTTCTCGAGACTATACGTATTACCCTTGTCTTCTGTGTTACCTGTAAGTGTGCTTGTAAACACCATGGAAGCGCTAGCCAACTATGCTGCTTTCCGTGATGGTATCCCGACAGACGTCGGCGAATACCTGCGCTGCAGAGGATTGTCCAACTTCGCTGAGTTACCCTGGCACTCAGTGGAAGCCCATCCCTTCTCCGCACAAATCATCCACGCCATCGCCCAATTCCCCATCACCGAACGACAGTGGGTCTTCCCTTGCCTCCCATATAGAACCGTCATCACCTTCCAAGCCTTCGCTGCAGCCTATCGCCTCACCCCGCAAGGACGCGAAAATGGTCCTAGCATCCCTATCGCTCGCATGACCGCACTCTTTCCCCGCTCCTCATCAAACGAATATGCCATTCTTTGCCGCCTAGAACCCGAACGATCCGCCCTACAGTTCCTTGTAGCAATCCTCAACCTGCAAAAACGAACCTACGGCATCTCTCGCCCCTTCTATTCCGCCCTAGAGTTAGCCACCCGCGAACCTGTCAACTTTGCCTCTTATTTCTTCCAACGAATCCATAAAGAATCCGTCGCTATAGTAAAACAACTCCAGAAAAGCAGCTCTCCGCGCTCTCGCCTTCCCCACATCATCTCCTTCCTCTTCCCAACCATTCTCGCCGCACAACCCCCACCCACAGGCCCAGCACTTAGGCACGAAGAATCAGCACAACCACTCGAGGAAACTGAAGAAGACGACGAAGAGATCAATCAACTCTTCCGCACGAAGCGAATCAGGATCAGCTCTTCAGAAAGTGAAGTCCAAGGATCCGCCGGAAAGAAACACGACGCCGAAGAAGATAAGCAAGAAGAAACTTACCACGACACCGCCACTTCAATACACAACGACACTTCGACAGAGCAACAAGAAAAACAAAACCAAGCAGATACAGAGATACTGTCCACCGAAAAGGAATCTGAGCATCAACAGGACGAACCGGAAACTGCCACAAAAGCACTGGATGAACTTATTGCGGCCATCAATCATACAGAAGCCGAACAACAGACTGTTGCATAGGTAACTACGACTGACTCTGTTCTGCCTACCCCACCTGTCAACCCCGACCTCCCACCGGAACCATCCCGCCGACCCGGTTCTGAACCTACACCTTCCTCCTCTTCCTCCCCTAACTACTCCCCGCCAAATTCTCAGAATCTCCTCACGGATACTTCCTCTCAGCCTCGTCAACCACCACCACCACCCACCGTATTTTCAGAACTAGCCTCCATGGGGCAGTTCCTCATGCAGTTATCACACCAACTGCCCATACAATTTAAGGAAGCCACGGACAACCTGAAGGCCGAATATCAATACAAGGTCGACGTACTGGAAGCTGACATTACCCCCCTCCAGGAAGAAATCGAAGCCACAAAAATTGAGAACCATCAGCTCCAGACGCAGTTAGCAAAGCTCCAAGCCAAATTCTCGGCAGAACAGACCCTAGTAGAGCAACGAGATGCAGCCCTCGAGCAACTTGCAGCCAAAGATCGACTCCTACACGCCGCGCATGAAGAAATCCGCGCCCTGAAGGCCACCCTCCACGAAAATGAAGATATCAATGCCTCCCTCGAAGAATTGATCGCAGAGACAAAGACTCAATTACAGGAATCCATCCAGAAGAATCAGGATCAACAGAAAGAAACCGAACAAATTCAAGAACAGTTACGGCGAGCCGAAGAATGTGCAAATGAAGTTAACAGTATCCTAAAACGCCAGCTGATACGGGAAGGACAATACCTCAAGGATATCGACAAGACGCGCAGAGAACGAGATGCATTTAAGAAAACTCTTGATTTTTAAACCCAGCAGTTTGAACGCCAAGACAACCAACTGCGCAACCAGAAGGAGTATATTGCAGAGCTAAAGACCAAACTGGACGAAATGAAGACTTCCAGGGACGCCGCATTAGCCAACGATTTCTATCTACAGGAAGCTTTTGTGCAGACCCAGGCCGAGAATGCGCTCACCGAAGCAATCGCACTTAGCTCTGCTAGAATAGATGCGCAGCTTCTAGAGCCTGATACGTTAAAACAACTATTAGAAACTCTTAAGAAAAAGATAGCTCGAACATTTAGATCGGCTAGGAGTATGTATCTCGAAGGTCTCATCGACGAATGAGTATATTTGCCCATCCAAATTCATAATGTATGAATATGATAATCAAATTTTGGTTTTCTGACATTTTCGCACATGAAAAGTCTTGTTCAGTCTAGCACCAATCGACAATGTAACAGTGCGGCATAATGATTTTTACTCGGATACAAATATTATCAAGGGAGGGAAGAGTCATGTCCTACTGACATACAATCAGTAGAGCAAATGGCCGTTCAAGCACCGGTGTTTATAAAATGCGTTTACAGAGTATAGCTTTCTAAATTAGCATTCTTCGAGATTCAGCACCTGTTAGCAACTTCTAGCATATTCTTCTCAGCAAACCTTAACCAAGCATGTCGGAATCTGACATTCTCCGCTGGCAATTCAAAAAGCGCGCCCATACGCAGACCTATGTGGTAACAACAACAGATACCACCCTACAAGATGAAGCAGATGACGCAGTAACTTCTGCATCAGAAAAGACCCAGCATAAATTCTCCACCGAATTTAAAATCGAGCTCGACATCAAATCGCAAAAGAATGAAGATTGGCTACAGAAGATAGGGCTCCTCCAGTTTGCCCAATTACCGTGGAAACAGTGGATTGCTAATGACGATGCAGAGGACCAATTACATAGCATGCGACAAACCAGCGGCTTCATTCTCAATCAGGTACGATTTTCGCCCCAGCTCGTCTCAGCCGTATTTAAACTACCACTCTATGATGGTGCCCGATATCTTAAATGTTCAAATGAGGACCTGAAGAAGGAATTTGGCGACTGTGAAGGCCCCCGATGGTATTACATGTTGAAAAACGCCACCTATCACCGACGAGAGCAATTTAAATGGTATTTAGAAAAGCTTTGTTTACTAGTAAAATTCGACTTAATGTCGAAAGAAAATTTTTCCCCCCTATTGCATGCTGAAGAAGGAGGTCCGGTTAGCTGGACACATTGGCTCTATAACCACCTCTATGCACAACTCATTGTCGGAGATAAGAGAAGATCCCACACCAACAGCAGACTAGCAGCCTATTTAGCTGCTATATTTAATTTTGTTCAATCTGTAAAGGATAAGAAGCTACACTGGTCCCCCCCCTTTTATCCCGGTGAACATGATCAAATAAATTCTGAACACCACACAGAGCCTGAGGAAGCAGCTCAACCCTCCACCTCGTCTGCATCTTTATTCCACACAGGTAACAGCGCACAGAATCAGACAGTAGGGACGCCGTTTCGGCTGTCCATTAAAAGACGAATGGCAGACAACTTGCCAACTGCCAGTCCAGAGCAAGCACCGGATGACCCCCAACCCGATTTTGTCATAAGGATGCAAAACCAACTCCAAGAGGTTTCTCAATATTTACGGCAACAAGAACAAGCAATTCAGCACAAAAACGAGTTATTATTGGCCACGATGACTAAGTCCAATTCAGTAATGACACAGATGCAAAAAGAATTGGATGACAAAGAAGCGTTAATACAGGTGTTACAGAAAAACAACCAGCATCTTATGGCAGAATTGATCACCGCAAAAAAGTGTGTCCAAGACTTTAATCAGTGGCAGCAAACTATCCAAACATAAATTCAAACCGAAATGTCAAGTTTTTCTACCCTGAATGCTCACCTGCAAGCCGAAAATGAAATTTTGCAGTCAAGGATACAAGTATTGCAGGAGTTCGAAAAGCAGATATTAAAAGATGAGGGCGTAGAACTAAATGCCACATTGATGACAAATGTGGACATAGATTTATTAAAACAACAGTTGGATAGCCGTGTTCAAAATAGCTGGACACTTTTTTACAGGAGATGGCTGGCTATACTTGTTCCGCCACTAGAACAAGTGCGGTCAGAAAGGATTGGGGAGTCAAACCCTGGCATGGACCGACAGGCAGTGCAAAAGGATGTTGCCAACAGTACTGCACCTGCGGGTTCGAGTCCACCGTGCGTGCCAGTGTTAGAGGGCCGCCGAACCAGGACGGATGAACCCGGACAGGTGCCGTAAAAAGTGGATTCGCGGAAACATTGTAGCAAACTTCTATTTAAAGCGCACAAAGGAAAGCGGTAAAGACCGGCAGTTTTGGGAAGAGCCTCTGCTTCTGTTGGGTATTGTAGTGAATGGGTTGATTACGTCTCGAATCGAGGTGTTTGGGAATTGCAAGTATAGTAGTGTGTGTATAGGTATTCTGTCTGTCTGTTCCATTGATCCCATTTGGGAAATTGTGAGCATTTTGTTTGAGACCATGTATGAGGTGTTGATGAGAATATTGAGTTCTGTTCTATTCTATTCGCATCTAACTATTCTGCTATTCTTCCTGTCGTGCCGAGTTCTATTCGGTAGTCTTGTGTTGTGAGTCTGTTTTGTGATAAGTTATATACGATTCTGGATCTTTTTCGTCACGATATAGTGTGGTTTGTCATCCTGCGAGAGACTGTGTAAGGACGAAGTGAATCATTTGCATTTTAGTATTTTTTCAGTTAAGTGACCAGATTCGATACAATAGTCTGCGTTCACTGAGAATTTCGATCTTAGGAAGAACTTGTATCGGTAAAGGTCTGTACGTGAACAGAAGCATTGGTAAGTTTGTCAATTGTGGTAGGAACTTGTGACTTGAGTCGGTATACGATAAGTTTGGCGTAATCTCGATTATAGTTGTCTGTGTATTATTGTTCGGTATACCTATCTGTCACATGGAATCAGCATATTGAGTAGTATTCAATTAATGAAAGGTGAGTATTCTATTAGTTATAAGTCAGAACAGAACCTCTCCTCCATTACTATAGCAGATTCAGTCCAGAAGTCCTAAGTTTCAGCATGCCGAATAGTTGTCAGTAGTCAGAATCAACCACTGCGCTAAGACGTGATGGAGTATTTATGAGTGTGTGAAAAGTTGGGAAAATAGTACAGGGCCTCTGTCTAACAGACCCCTACCACTCCCAAGAACCCACGTGGCTAAGAGAACGATTGCGGTTAAAGATTTGGAACCCAGTGAGAGAGGAACATTTGAATAGAACGTAAAGTAACGCTTAATCGGTATCAATTTAACCCATAACTCATTTTACATTTAACAGTCCATACAACCACAATTCGGGATGGACATCCCTTGCCCATTGTAAATCATTTATTAGATAGGGTAGCTCGACATGAATTATACAATTTTATCAATGTATTCTTGGGATATAACCAAGCGCCCATTGCTAAAGAGGATCGACATAAAACAACATTTGCAACCGAATGGGGTTATTTTTCTTTTAGAGTCATGTTGTTTAGATTGAACAATGCCCCAACCACATTCCAAAGTCTTATGGCACATTGTCAAGGAAATTCTTAGGAAATCCCTTGAAATTTATCTTGATGATTTGTGTGCATACTTCGATGAAAGAAAAGAACATGTTTCCGACTTAATATGAATCTTTAAAAAGTGCTACTTATGTACAGCATGCCTAAACCCTAAGAAAATGTGACTTTATCGTCCATCAAGGCAAAACCCTTATGCATATACTTTCCAAAAATGGCATATGGACAGATGAAGAAAAAGTAAAAGAAATTTCAAACTCACCTTAATAAGGAAATGGGAAAGAAGTCCAAGCTTTTCTGGGACACTATGGTTATTATCAAAGGTTCATAGATATGTATGAAACCATAGAGCAACCAATGTACTGTGTTAAAGAATTTTGAGTAGAAACATGAGTGTAAAAACTCGTCTCAAGGTCTCAAAAAGCATCTCATAGGCCAATACTAAAGGCAGATAATTGGAATGAACCATTCCATATCCGAGTTGATGCTATAAATTATGCAATATGATGCATCTTAGCACAACATGCAGATGAGGGCAATCTCTACTTCCATTGCATATGTCAATCACCAACTCATCCCTATTGAACACAATTAATCTACTATCAAGAGAGAGGGCCTTCCGATGGTCTACATGGTAATGATGTTTCAACGCTATTTATTGACATATAGAGTCAAGATCTTTGTAGATAGTACACAATTATAGCAAATCCCACAACCTCTTCAAAATTCTTTGAAGGTATTTTTGAGTCTACGCACTCTTTTATCTACCATTGTAAATATTGCTTAAAATTTTGCAGTGTTGCTTGCCTTGGGTGCAAGCTTGTCAGACATCATTGACTTGCCTGATCTTGGGTAACCCTTTAACTATTTGAGAGGAGAAAATCCTTTGTAAATATGAAGTGTGGCCATACCATTGATGCCACAAACTAGAAAGTGACTCCTTAGATAGAAAGCAGGAGAGTTTGTAGATCCCTTTGTCTTCGATGCCTTGTGCAATGATGTCTTTGGTGTGAGGATCAATCACCTTAACTAAAGTGTTATCAAATAACACTTATTTATCGTGATCGGTGATGGCCTTGATGGATAGTAGGTTTATGCACAAGTTAGGAACAAATGAGACATTTGATAATGATTTGCACTCCCCTTGGGCATTGGTAATTTGCACTTTGCCTTCCCCTTCAATGGGTAGGCTCTTGTTGTTGCCTAGGTAAACTTCTCCAGTATGGTCTTCAATTTCTTGAAAGGAATCCCGATCCTTACACATGTGCAATGTCGCACCACTGTCAAAGAAGAACTGGAAGTTACCAGGCATTGGCCTCTATGGAAATAAACAAGTCTTCACTAGAATAGTGAGACCTATGTTGAGATGTTTTTGAGGGGTTCTTGGAACTAGAAGGATTCGATGTATGCTTCTTTTTATAGCAAATTTTTTCCAAGTGCCCTGTTTTTCCACAAACATTGGAGCTAAATTTCTTCGACAAAGTGTTGAGCCATGCTTTGCTCCATTGCTAGTATTCTAACTAGCGTTTTTACCCTTGTGGAAGAGTCCTTTAGCCTTCATGGTTGTTTCTTGGGAGGAATCTAACTTCACTCGGAGTCATGGAGGAGCAAAAGTTGACGGACCTCTTCCAAAGTTAGAACTTGATCTCTGTTATACAAAGTGGTCATGAATGTTTCATACAAACTAGGAAGCTTGTTTATTAATCTTATAGCCATGTCTTCGCTTGAAATTTTTCATTCACACAGTGCTAACTTGTGTTGATAATCTTTGAATTGGGCAATCACTTTTTTGATGGTGTCTTGTGGACATATAGTGAGATTAGCAAAGTATCATACATGTCTTTGGAGCTAACAGATGACTCCTTAGTACATGAAAGTAAGGGCTGAATAGCATCTTCCACAAAAACAACATCAAGGCTAACCAGAATGTGTTTAGTATGTGGATGATACAGACGATAGCCTTTGCTTTCAAAATTGTAACCAACAAAAATACATTTTACTGCTTTATCATCCAATTTTCTGCGATGTTGATCAAGCACTAAAGCATATGCCAAACAACCAAAAACACATAGATGAGCAACATATGGCTTGCAACCCAACCAAGCCTCATATGGAGTGATAGATTGCAGCACAGTTTGGGCAAAGAGGACACCATCTCAGATTTTTGCACGCATAGTAAACTAGCAAAATTCATATGACCAAAGCATGCATGCCAAAGCTTTGCATCTAACATGGACTGAGAATCATGTATTGCACATGCCAAATCATTAACAGATCTTTCATAGTCTATGAGCTTATATAGCCCACGACATAAAATGTCAGAAGCAATAATGATGTCGCCATTCGACAGATCATGCACAAATTGTACATCTATCATCAACAAATTTCACAACTAAGCCAACCTTGGCTAATGATAATAGTTTTTTCTTGATCCCTAGAACAAAGAAAGTGTTATCAGGTCCCTCAATGCACGCACACACAGCGGCAGAAAGAAGACAAAACAGGAATCAAAAACAGAGAAACAATCGACGTGATATTGGGTGAAATCTCCCCCTATGTACTCTGATGGACGAGTCCCTCAGAGGACACATATTTATAGGTTTATTTCTATTACGTCCTGAAAATAGAAGTTACATGAGGGCCGTCACTTTTAGAAGCATCTTTTAGGAAAAACTACTTTATTTACAAAATGCATCGCTTTCTAAAGCGAACCACTACTTTTACAACAAGATAAACCTAAATATAACTATTCTAGAAGTCTTCGATTTAGTCTTTGAATTTATTTATTTACGCGCATCCACTTGTATCCACGCCCTCATGCTTCTTCACCTGCTAGATCAAACACAACCTCATTAAAACCTTCTGGACATTTAAAACATTAAAAATCCATTTAACCTTCCATGATTCCATAAAATACAACATGCCTCTCAGTTAACAAGCAATTGACCTCAGTTGATAAATATAAAAATAGACATGGATGATCAGTCACATGTCCCATCATTGAACAATATTAAGCATGAACCATGTAAAACACATGCATGGAATCGAAAACATAAAAGCTTAATGTAATTGGGAATGATATGCAGAAATTAAATGATCATAGTGAGGTGATAATTGTGTTTTAAATAAGTCAATATTCTAATTCATTTTCAAAAGTATATCTAAAGTATAAAGTATGATCCTACATACTAAATTCTATGTATAAATGCATTACATATAATCAAAGAAAGTTAGACTAGCAAAAAGATTGTTGTTGATGTGGCTGCTGCAAACGGATCCTCTTGATAATCAATTGGTACTCATTCTCCACATCATGAGCAAAGGCAATAGCTTCATGAAGCGATGCAGGCTGGCATGAGCAAAGCTTTGCTTGAACCTCCTTATCTATCCCATCATCATACTTCTTCTTCATAGTATCATTGGAAAAATCTTCAAGCAAGCGAAGATTTACTAAGTATTGGTAGAACCGGTCCGTATAGATTGTAAATGTATCACCTTCCATCCATGTAAATTTAGCCCACAATTATCGAACATATAGATGGAACTGTAAGCGTAGAAAAGAATCCTTAAACTGTTCTTGAAAGGCCTTCCATGTGCTTGGACAATCTGCACTATGACAAAGATCATTCCACCAAAGCTGAGCTCTTCCTACCAAATAATTGGTAGCAAACTTGACTTTCTCATTTTCTGAATATGACTCATCGGAGTAGAAATTGTCGAATTGAGAGAGCCATGACAAGACAAATTGGTCATCATTTCGTCCATTGAATTGGAGCATAGTATCGCATTCTTGTATAGCTTGTTGAGTTGCTTGAAGTTCTTGTCGCATAAGCTCTAATTGTTGCTCGAGTGAGACCCCAGGTAAAGGTGAATTGCCAAAATCCTCCATTATTGTAGGGTCCATATCTAGAGAACAAAATCCCTCTTTCAAACTATGTTGAATCCTCAATCTAATAGGTTACCTAAAAAGCTTGTTTCGAGAGCTTTCCAATGATATATTATATGCTAAAATCTAAGTTATATAGTGAAAGTTATGCCCTTTTTGTGATGCACTCCCCTAGGAAAATCGACGCGCGCTTCTACATATGTGAGCTCAACTTGGGAATTGTAAAAGGAAGCAGGAGGTGAAAGTTGATGTAAATATCACAAAAGGGAGATAGAGTGATAACTCAAAGAGATGGAGTAGTTGTTAAAGTACTTCCCTTGTAAGTAGGAGGTTGTGGGTTCAAATCCTCCTACCTTAGGGAATCTAAAACTCTCTATTGCCACTCAAAATTAAAATTGCCTCGTGCATAGCCAACGGTCGCCAAGGGAGCCTTGGCTGCCAATGTTTCCAATGTATTGCTTAAGTTATTGCCTAAGTTCTTTGCCTTAGTCGACACCTTGGCGTAAACGTCGGTATAAATGTAGGTGTAAACGTAAGTGTAAACGTAGGTGTAAACATAGGTGTAAACGTAGGTGTAAACATAGGTGTAAACGTAGGTGTAAACGTAGGTGTAAACGTAGGTGTAAACATAGGTGTAAACGTAGGTGTAAACGTAGGTGTAAGCGTAGGTGTAAGCAGGTGTAAGCATAGGTGTAAATATAGGTGTAAACATAGGTGTAAACGTAGGTGTAAACGTAGGTTCTGGTTCTGGAACTGAAACTGGAACTGGAACTGGAGCTGAAACTGAATCTGAAACTGAAACAGAGATAGAGACGGAAGCGAAAGCAGACGCAGACGTGCATTCGGATCATGAATAGAGAACGCAAACAGAGCGGATGCGGATCGCAAATAGAGAACACAAACAATTCCCCTCAGCAAACAATCTCCTCCGAAGTGATACGTGCCAGGCTCTGATACCACTGTTATCAGGTCCCTCAGCGCACGCACACACAGAGGCAGAAAGAACACGAAACAGGAATCAGAAACAGAGAAACAATCGACGTGATATTGGGTGCAATTTCCCCCCGTGGACTCTGATGGATGAGTCTCTTAGAGTACACGTATTTATAGGTTTATTTCTATTACGTCCTAAAAATAGAAGTTACATGAGGGCCATCGCTTTTAGAAGCGTCTTTTAGGAAAAACTACTTTATTTACAAAAGGCATCGCTTTCTAAAGCGAACCACTACTTTTACAACAAGATAAACCCAAATATAACTATTCTAGAAGTCTTCGATTCAGTCTTCAAATTTATTTATTTAGGGGCATCCACTTGTATCCACGCCCTCATGCTTCTTCACCTGCTAGATCAAACACAACCACATTAAAACCTTTTGGACATTTAAAACATTAAAAATCCATTTAACCTTCCATGATTCCATAAAATACAACCCAAAGCATCTGACAAAGTGAAAGAACTACCATCAGCAATAGTCAAAATGATATTATCAACTCCCATGATAGGATAAGAGGAGTTGTTGGCGCATGTGACAGTATTCCCTATAGGGGCAGGCTCGAGTGAAGAGAAGAAACTCTGCTGCGAGGTGATATGTTTGGTCACCCCACTATCAAAGTACCAAACATCTGAGTCTACTGTAGACATGCACTGCTTGTGAGAAGATGGATGAAAACTAAAAATAGTAGTAAATGCTCATTCTTCATCCTACACAAGATTAGGAGACTCTGTTTTCGATGTAGAGGCCTGTACAACAACCATTCCGGCCTCTTTCTTCTTTGTCTCTTTAGCAGCCAGTTTTGGAGAGTTCTTTATGATATGATCATTACTTTACAGTGTTTGCAAAACAATTTTTGCTTTTTTTATTTCTTGTCATCTTTTTCTTCCTTCGTCAAATGTGCAGCATTTGTAGATTTCTACTTACTAGTAGAAGAGCTCCATTTTCCTTTGCCCTTTTGACTAGCCAGAAAAGCCTGATCTGCAACATGCACAATAGACATGTTCTGCCTAGACTGATCTTCCTACAACAGAACAGAGACTAATTCCTCAAATGACAAGGCATTTGGATTTCCTTTCATATTCAAACGAAGAGTGGAAGCAAAACTCTGATATGAGTCAGGAAGATAATTCAGAACAGTATGCACAAGTGAGCTATCTGGTATAACTTCCTCAGCAGAAACCAATTGTTCTTTCAAATCCTTGATCTTTGTGAGAAAATGGTCCATAGAATCACCATTCATGTGCTCACTCTCCAACTATTTTTAGAGGTAAGCAACACGAGCCTCATTCCTAGCCTGGTACAATGTGGTAAGTGTATCCTAAGCATCCTTAGCTATTCTGCAAGAGCGAATGGAGGAATAATGGCATGTTTGACAAACAAAGCTATCAATGCATGTGGCTGAGCATCTCTGCCATCCCAACAAATTTTCTTTGTAGTATGTGCAATAGAAACAATAGCACGAACAGGAATCTGTAGAATATCATCATCTTCGACACTGTTGGAGTTAGACGTCTGCGGAAGCACGCGAACAACACAAGGAAGAAGAAGAAGCTTGGAGCACAACACACAATATTGAATGTATTACTAGAGAATGTACAAAGATAAGTAGCCCCTTAGGGCAATAGGCGTATATACAAGCCGAGGGAAAAAAAACCTCCTAAAGAGGGAAAAAAGTGCCACGGTAGTCCTAGTGTGTTCACACACATCACTACCTAAATATATCAAAAAATCCCCCCCTAGGAGTGATGCAGTGAAGAAGGAGTTGGCACTCATGTATAAGGAAGTGCCAAGCTATGTGGAAATCACTCCACAAAAGGAAGTAAGCCCAAAGCTTTGCAAAAAGCTTCAAACTTCTCCCTAGGCAGAGCCTTCGTGAAAAGGTCTACAATGTTCTCCTGTATGGGCACATTTGCCAAGTTGATCTCCCCAGCAGAGAACCTGCCTGACATAATGATAATGCACCTCAATGTGCTTAGTGTGACCATGGAGCACAGGGTTCCTCGCAACTGCCAATGCGCTCTAACTATCAATGAAGATGGTGGTGGCAAAAGACTCACCAACACCCAAATCATCCATAAGGCATTTGAGCCACACACACTCAATAATCATTGTGAAAGCTTCCCTATACTCAGCCTCATAGCTAGAAGTGGCGAAAGTGGGCTGCTTCTTGCTCAATGAAGATATATATGAGTGTCATAGCAACCAGCCCAATCAGAGTCAGAAAAAGCATGCAAATCTCGCGGTAGTGATCCCCCCTTGGGATAAAACAAACCAAGTAGCTGAGTACCACTCAAGTAGCAAAAGATGCGCTTAACTGCCTGCAAATGCTTGAATCCTCGACAATGCATAAACCTGCTCATCTGTGAGACAGCAAACTGAATATCTGGCCGAGAAATGCATAAGTAAATCAAGCATCCAATAGCCTGCTGATAGAGAACAGCATCAAATGCATCTCCAACATCATGAAGACTCAATCATAAACCTGTCTCCATAGGAGTGGCAATAGGCTTACAGTCTTCAACGCCAAAACGCTCCAATAATGTGTCAATATATTTTGTTTGACACAAAACATTCCACCATCAACGCGCATAAATTGAATGACCAAATAATGATGCAAATGCCCCAAATCAGACATCTCAAATGAGGCATGTAAATCAGCCTTGAAATCAGCAATATGCTTCTCATGAGGACCAATGAGCAGCGTGTCATCAACATACACCACAATGATCAGAAGTACATCATTAGCACGCTTGACATATAAGGTACTTTCAGTTAGAGTGTTCTCAAAACCATGTGCAATCAGATAGGCATGTATCTTTTCATACCAAGCACGTGATGCTTGCTTTAAAATATAATGCCTTCTTTAACCTACACACCTGGTTTTCATGCCCTTTTTGCACAAAGTCAGGGGGCTAAAAAACATACACTTCTCTATGCAAGTCACCATTTAGAAATGTTGTTTTAATGTTCAATTGATGTACATTCCAACCATGATGAGCTGCAAGTGCACGGATGCTACTAACAGTAGTCATATGACAAGTAGAAGCAAAGGTTTCATCAAAATCAATGCCTTTTTCTTGCGCATAACCCTTTGCAACAAGCCTAGCCTTATACCTATCAACTATACCATCAGGCTTACGCTTCACCTTGGATACCCACTTAGTACCAATGGCCTTCTTGCCAAGAGGCAAGTCACATAAAGACCAAGTACCATTCTTCATTATAGCATCATATTCAGATTGCATAGCAGCCATCCAATTTTCTAAATTTTGTGCTTCATCAAATGAAGCAGGATCATTCTCATCATAGAGATTATATGCAGCCATAACGTAGCAATCTGGTGCAAAAGAGGCACTATGAGAGCCTGAACGAGTACGATATGACAGAGGTGCATCTAATTTGTTATCACAAAAAGCCTACACCAACCATTTTGGCATAGTTTTTGAATCCTCAATATCAGTTCTCTCATCAACAAGTGCATTATGTAAATCTACATCAGAAATGGAACGATCTGCATCATCACATGAAACCTGCAAAGGCTAAGAAGTTGCCTCATTAGGACCAACACTAGACTATCCACCTATAAAAAGAGGCAAGCAAAGTATCATACATATCTTTGGAGCTAATTGATGTCTCCTTAGTACATGAAAGCAATGGATGAATAGCATCTTCCAAAAAAACAACATCACGGCTAACCAAAATGCGTTTAGTCTGTGGATGATACAAACGATAGCCTTTACTTTCAGAATTGTACCCAACAAAAATACATTTTATTGCTTTATAATCCAATTTTCTGCGATGTTGTTTAGGCACTAATGCATATGCCAAACAACCAAAAACATGTAGATGAGCAACAGATGGCTTGCGATCATGCCAAGCCTCATATGGAGTGATAGAATGCAACGCTTTAGTGGGACACCTGTTAAGTACATATGTTGCACACATGAAAGCCTCAAGCCAGAAACTATGTGGTAAAGCCTGACTCTTGACCATACACCTCGCCATCTCCATGAGTGACCTGTTCTTCCGTTCAGCAACTCCATTCTGTTGAGGTGTATATGGCACTGTACATTGGTGTTTTATCCCACATTTAGCTAGAAATGCATTAAAATCAGAAGACATATATTGCCCCCCTCGATCAGAATGGAGGATGCCCATTTTACATGTTGACATATTTTCAGCCAAAAACAAAAACTGTTTGAAGCACATGAACACTTCGGACTTTGCTTTCAATGGATATATGCATGCATGCCTAGAAAAATCATCAATGAAAGTCACGAAGTAAAGATAATTTCCAAAAGAAAGTGTCTGCATAGGACCACAGACATCGCTATGAACAAGCGGCAATTTATGAGTAGCCAAACTGAACCATCTTTTGGAAATGAGGAACATTGCATTTTGCCCAAAATACAGCCTTCACATACATGTTTATCGGGTGCCTCAAGTTTGGGCAAAGAGGACACCTTTTCAGATTTCTACAGGTGTAGCAAACTAGCAAAGTTCAGATGACCAAAGCGTGCATGCCAAAGCTTTGCATCTGACATAGCCTGAGAATAATGTACTGCACATGCCAAATCATTCACATATCTTTCATAGTCTATGAGCTTATATAGCCCATGACATAAAATTCCAGAAGCAATAATCACATCACCATTTGACATATCATGAATTGTACATCTATCATCAACAAATTTCACAATCAAGCCAATCTTGGCTAATGCAGAAACTCATAACAGATTTTTCTTGATCCCTGGCACAAACAAAGCATCTTGCAAAGTGAAAGAACTACCATAAGCAGTAGTCAAAATAATCTTACTGGCTCCCATAACAGGATAAGAGGAGTTGTTGGTGCATGTGATAGTATTCCCTGTAGGGGCAAGCTCGAGTGAAGAGAAGAAACTGCGCTGCGATGTAATATGTTTGTTCGCCCCACTATCAAAGTACCAAACATCTGAGTCTACTGTAGACATGCACTACTCATGAGAAGATGGGTCAAAACTGCAAACAATAGTAAACGCCCATTCTTCATCTTGCACAAGGTTAGCAGACTCTGTTTTTGGAGTAGAGGCCTTTGCAATAACCATTCCAGCCTCTTTTTTCTTTGCCTCTTTTGCAGCCAGTTTAGGATAGATCTTTATGATATGATCATTTCCTTTACAGTACTTGCAAAACAATTTCTCCTTTTCTGATTTCTTCTCATCTTTATCTTCCCTCTTCGATTGTGCAACATTTGCAGATTTCTGCTTGCTACTTGAAGAGCTCCATTTTCCTTTGCCCTTTTGACTAGCCAGGAAAGCTTGATCTGCAACATGCATAATGGACCTGTTCTGCCTCGACTAACCTTCCTGCAAGAGAACAGAGACTAACTCCTCAAATAATAATGCATTTGGATTGCCTTTCATCATCAACCCAAGAGTAGAAGCAGAACTTTGATATGAATCAAGAACACCATTCAGAACGGTCTGCACAAGTGAGCTATCTGGTATAACTTCGTGAGCAAAAATCAATTCTTTGATCTTTGTTAGAAAATTGTCCATAGAATCACCTTCATTCATGTGCTCAGTCTCCAACTGTTTTCGGAGGTAAACAACACGAGCCTCGTTTCTAGCTTGGTACAATGTGGTAAGTGTATCCCAAGCATCCTTAGCTGTTTTGCAAGAGCATATGTGAGGAATAATGGCACGTTTGACAGACAAAGTTATCAATGCATGTGCTTGGGCATCTCTACCATCCCAATGAATTTGCTCTACAGTAGGTGTAGCAGAAACCATAGAACGAATAGGAATATGCAGAATATCATCGTCTTCGACACCTTTTGCATCAGCTTCAATACCTGCAGTTGTAACACTTGCAGGTGTGATAGGATTTTTCAACACCTTGCACAATGTTCCATAGTCCTTTTGCAACCAATACATGTCGCACCATATAAGCCTATAACGGGTAGTTGGTACCATCCAACTTATCCTCAACAGACAACATATAAGATACATCATTGCTTTCAGCCATGGCCAATGATTAAAATACCTTGATGCAGAAAATTGATTGTGTCTCAAAAAGTTGAACAGAAATCCCCAAACGAATTCTACTAGACCTATAGCAAACTTCGAGACGCTTATACTATCGAATCAAAACTGGTATATACCTTTGGCACAAAAAGACGAAATAGCCTGTACAAGCACTATGATAGTGCATTCGGAGGCCGAAACGAGCTCAGATCACGATTTCGGCACCACATAACAAAGTTGTTTTGATCTCGGAAACACACTAAGTATGCTCACCAAAATTCATGCGATTCCGAGACTGCAATCGACGAGGTGTCAATGACGTCCTAGATGAAGCAGCGACCTGCTCTGATACCAATTGTTGGATTTAGATGTCTGCGAAAGCATGCAAACAACACAAGGAAGAAGAAGAAGCTTAGAGCACAACACACAATACTGAATGTATTACTAGAGAATGTACAAAGATAAGTAGCCCATTAGGGAAATAGGCATATATACAAACCGGGGGGAAAAAACCTCCTAAAGAGGGAAAAAAGTACTCCGACAGTCCTAGTGTGTTCACACACATCACTACCTAAATATATCAACAGACTTTCAGCCATGGCCGGTGACTAAAATGCCTTGATGCAGAAAATTGATTGTATCTAAAAAAGTTGAACAGAACTACCCAGACAAATTCCACTAGACCTGTAGCAGACTTTGAGACGCTTATACTGGCGAACAGAAATTGGTTATACCTTTGGCACAAAAAGACGAAATAGCTTGCACAAGCACTGCGATAGTGTGTTCGGAGGCCGAAACGAGCTCAGATCGCGATTTCGGCACCACAAAGAGAAACTGTTTTGATCTCGAAAACACGTTGAGTATGCTCACCAAAATTCGTGCGATTGTGACACTGCAAACAGAGGAGTATTGACAGCGCCCTAGAGAAGCAACGACCTGCTCTGATACCAATTGTTGGAGTTAGACGTCTGTGGAAGCACGCGAACAACACAAGGAAGAAGAAGAAGCTTGGAGCACAACACACAATACTGAATGTATTACTAGAGAATGTAGAAAGATGAGTAGCCCATTAGGGCAATAGGCATGTATACAAGCCAGGGGAAAAAAACCTCCTAAAGAGGGAAACAAATGCCCTGACGGTCCTACTATGTTCACACACATCACTACCTAAATATAACAACGATTGTATGGATTGAAGCAAACACCACATGCTTGGTATGAGAAGGTACATGCCTACTTACAAGCACATGGATTTCAAAATAGTTCAAATAGAATTACATTGTATACATAGAGTGTAGATGATGTACTTATCATTGTTGTTTATGTAGATGATATGCTGCTCATTGGTCCGAATGAGACAAATATTTCATATTTTAGGATGACTTGCATGCCTCTTTTGAAATGTCATATTTGGGGCATCTACATCACTATTCGGCATTCAACTTAATTGAGTGGTGGCATCACCTTGTGCCAAACTAAATACATTGACACTTTATTGCAACATTTTAGCCTTGAAGATGGTAAACCTATTTCCACTGCCATGGAAACAAGCTTATGATTAAGTCTCCATGATGATGGAGATGCATTTGATGTTGATCTCTATCAGTAATCTATTGGATGTCATATTTATGTATGCATTACTTGGCCTAATATTCAATCTGTTGTTTCTTGGATGAGTAAATTTATGCACAATCCAAGAGTTATGGGAAAGACATTGTGTATCTTTCACTACTTATCTAGTACCCAATATCTTGGGTTGTTTTATTCCAAGGTGCGATTAGTACCATCAAATTTACATGTCTTTCTTACTCAGATTGGGCTAAGTGTTATCACACTCATGTGTCCACATGGTTTCTCTTCATGCTTGGTAGCTCATGCATATGTTATTTGAGCAAGAATCAACCTACCTTATCCATTTCTAGTTATGAGGGAAGCTTTCATAACTATTCTTGAGAGTGTGTGGATGAAATACCTTATGGATGGCGTGGGTGTTAGCCAGACTTCTACTTACACCATATTTACTGACAATCATAGAACATTCGAAATCATGAGGGACGCCATGTTCCATGCTTGCACTAAACACACTCAAATGGATTATCATGATATCAAGGAGCAACTCTCTGCTAGATATATCAATTTGGCATATGTGCCCACATAAGATAATGTTGTAGACCTTTTAACAAAGGTTTTGCCTCATGAGAAGTTTGAAGCTTTCCGCAAAGCTTTGGGCTTACTCCCTTTTGTGGATTGACTTTAATCCACATTGCTACACACTTCCTTATACATTAGTTGCAACCCCTTGTTTACTGCATTCAACCAAGGGAGGATTTATTAGTATATTTTGGTAGTGATGTGTGTGAACACACTTAGGAGCCCTATGACACTTTTATTCCTCTTAAGGAGGTTTTTTTCCGTTGGCTTTTATTTCCCATTAAGGAGGAGGTTAATTTGGGTAGGATGGCACATAGAACTCGTTGCAACACAATTCAAGCACGTGCACATGCATACACAGATCAACCATAGCATAAGACAATTGCAACACACACATGAGAAGGCAATGACTCATTTAACAAAAGGCTTATGGAAAAAAGCTTCAAACGCTTACGGACACATATAAACATCACTATACTTGAATGCCATCAAAAGGGTTAAATTTTCCTTTTAACTTCATTGTTGCTAAAATATAAGAGCAAGATCAGTAAGGGTAGGATAGATCTTTGAGTAGTAGATGTGCATGAAACCAACGATAAGGTTTCTCAATGCACAAGCCACATTGACAGTGAATGGAACCATGTGTGTGTGCACACACGCGCAAAGAGAGAGAGAGAGAGAGAGAGAATGTGTGGCCCTCTAAGTTATATTATCTAACAATCTGTGCATTGAAATGCTATAAAACTCCCACACCATTCTAGAATTAACCCATACCACAACTATTGTTGACATTTGGACCCTGTAATCTCCCTTTCCCTTGAGATCAGCCATTAAAGGTGTCTGTGTGAGCCACTTAATCGCCAAATATTTCTTATCAGCAATTGGGTTGTTAGGGAGGGAAAGATTTGATTAAAAGAGCATTCATAAACAGAGAGCGGAGGGGAGAGAGAGAGAGAGAGAGAGAGAGAGAGAGAGAGAGAGAGCATAAGGTGCAATAACAAAGGGATGTTGACAAGAAATTGTGCAGCAGTCTTGGGACATTACAAAAATTGGACATCTAGTCTTTAGTCTTTAGAGTTGAATTAGAAACATAAAGCTATGTACAATGCATATTTAACACCTTTTTGATATACCTGACATGCATAACATATAAAATCACCTAATAGTCTATAATCCCAAGTGAGCACACTACTTTCTACCCATCTAGACTCTATAAGGCAAGTGGCAAGGGGAAAATTGTCATGGACACAAAGAAAACCATCTTAAATCTTAGATTCCATGTCAATTTCCTATATCTCATGTTTGGTTAGTATTTTGGAGAAACTAATGCTACCATTGCGTCTGAAATGTGCCAAAACCCCAAGATCGACTGCCTATTCGCTTAAATCTGACACCCGGAGGTCTTGTTTCCAATTGATGATATCATCGATGGCATCATCAAATCGTAACCGCACTTCAAATCCTATAAAAGGAGGGGTTGGCAGTCTTGTGGATGCCAGTCTTGGGAGCTCAAGGGATCCTGATCACCAATCAGAGGACACAATCTAGTGCTCCCCTGATATTTTGGCAAGACTATCTTCATCAAGAACAGGCACCATGGATTCCCTATGCAAGGAGATTCAATCTACCATAAAGGACTTGATCGAACATGTCCAAACGATGAAAAGATTGCTACGACAAGATGATCGATCAGTTTCAAGCTATGCCTTGAATATCAAGATGTTGTTTCGTGGGACTACATATCAAGAAGACTACATGGTTAATCAGTTTCGAAGTGGCCTCAATCTTGAAGTCAAATATTTCTTGCTATCCATGCCTCAAGCAAATACCTTGGAGGATGTTATCAATCAGGCAGTTCAATGTGAAAATGAATTATTCAAAGAAAGCCAAGTCCAAGAGATAGAAGTGTTGAATAATCATGACACTATTCCTCAAAAATTCGAATCAAGAACATTCGAAGACCAAGACGTCATTACGAATGATATGGAGCATACAAATTATGAAGATAACAAGAAGATAAAGGGCAAGGAGTTCATATTCAATCAAGGAGGTGTGCTTACTCAAGGAAATCCATCAAAGATCTTGGAAACACTACAGCGCACCACTAAAAGCTCAAAGGAACTATCTTGTGACGAACCTAAGGAAGTTGAAGGGAGACCCAATCCTTCACCACCTTTCAAGATTAAAGATCATGAAGAATTCAAGGTTGATCGTGTCTTAGATTCAAGAATCTCTCAAGAAGGATTGGAACACTTTAGTCATTGGAAAGGTATGATGTCAGTAATCATACTTGGGAGCTTACAAAAAATCTCCAGAGAGCAAAATTCAAGGTTCATGAGTTCCATAGGAAGAATCCAATGAAACCCAAGCTAGAGAACATGGCCACTCCTCATGGAACTCGTCGCTTGAGGAGGAGGTGATGTCATGGACACAAAGAAAACCATCTTAAATCTTAGATTCCATGTCAATTTCCTATATCTCATGTTTGGTTAGGATTTTGGAGAAACTAATGCTACCATTGCGTCTGAAATTTGCCAAAACCCCAAGATCGACTACCTATTCGCTGAATTCTGACACCCGGAGGTCTTGTTTCCGGTTGATGATGTCATCGATGGCATCATCAAATCGTAACCGCCCTTCAAAACCTATAAAAGGAGGGGTTGGCCACATTCATAATCAATCTTGTGGATGCCAATCTTGGGAGCTCAAGGGATCCTGATCACCAATCAAAGGGCACAATCTAGTGCTCCCCTGACACAAATAGTGTCAAAGTGAAGTTTGAAGAAAGGGTCAAATACAGAATGTTGCAAAGCAACTTGCAAGTGGTTGATCATGCTTATTGTTGAGTGCTCTAGTGCTCACCTGATGTTCTAACTTTTCCTAACGCAAGCTCTCAAGAGGAGTGTGTAAGAGAAGACCAGAAACTATTAGCGAAGCTAGAAACGAATTCGAAAACAGATGGTGCTGGGTCTTTTGCTGAAAACAATTTTTTTCGAAAAAAACCTTCACAAAAATCGTAAAAAAATCATTGTTTCAACGATTTAAAAAACGATTTTTATTTAAAAATCGTCGATTTTTTGGTACTAAGGCATGTGTGTGTGTGTGTGCATGTGAGTGTGTGTGCATGTGAGAAAGTTTATAATCTGTCAAGTCTGATACAATGTCTGTGTGCTACAGAAAGACAAAAACACTGATCCAATTAAGTGCAGGATGAATGTGTGGATAAACTCAGACCTAGAGCTGACAGCATGACGATACCAATCTCATGAGAAACAAGATAATGAGCCATATAACCATATCAACTACCAATAGATAGCTCTCCAGCTCACAGAAAATCAAGCATCAATTGGTATTGGATCACCTGAAATAGTCCATCGCCTGCCACCTAATCTATTACCTGAAATAGTCAATCACCTCAACAGGCTTGCCTTGTCAGCTCCAGCAAGAACAAACCCAAGCATCCCTGATTATGGTATGCCATAACTGTAGAAAGTGTTTAAAAACTCTCCAAATAAATGGAAGGCCCCCCTACTGTTGTAGTATGAATAACGATATATACAATGCAGCTGTGTCCCTGACTCCCTATGGCATAACAACACATCCACGCCACAGCTACGACCCCCCCCCCTTTTTCTATATCCACCAGTCTTAACCTCAAGCCACTGTGAGAATGTACATATCTAGCCAACAGCGAACTGCACCCCATAGAATAAAAATGTATCCATATATCTGGCCCTAACTACAAAATCATCCATCATGCATTGGAAAAGGTGTTCTTACAAAATCCATCTTCATGCCCAACACCTGAGTAGACTATCCATGCCCTCCTAGTTCAGAAAGCCAAGGCTTTTTTCAAGGTTCTTAAAACTGAAAATGTGAACACATTTTCTGGAGTCTGTCCAAGGCCACATAAGGTCATTTCAATTCAGTCTCTATTGCTCTTCTCATCCTAAATGCTGGCCCACAAAAAACCACCCGAGATATATGCAAACATTTGTATACTCCTCAGTCACCTGCCCATAAGTAAATGTAGGAGCTGACATTCCAATCCACTGCAGTGTGGTGTTAAACACCATGACCTGAGTTTTACTAACCTTGACAAATAATCCACTTTCGCATGCAAATACATGTAAAGCATGGTATTCCCTTCCCGTTTGGGGAATAATAAATTAGCACAATATCATAAACATACAACAAAAAACGGATGCATGTCCCTGCCCTGCTTGTTGTGTCCCTCGGTGCCCATTTCTCACAATTTAATCAAAAGCACCATCCCCATACACAAAACAAATGTTCCAGATAGACCACATCCTCGCTTCATTGCATTAGTGGAGTCAACCGTAATAGAGATCCCTTCTAGAGTGTGTACCTACGCCATAATTGATCCATAAAATATATACCAGAATGAATCCAGGCAAACCCCAAATTCACCCTCAAAAATAAGTGCAACTATAAGCCCATGGTAGTCTACCTCAAGACGCATAATCTGTGTATGTGAAAACTAATAGTTTTGCTACAACCATAGCTATTCAGCCTGTTCTGATGAACATATGCACATATATTATCTCTGTGCATATTCTCATTGAAATGTTACAAATGTTTGATTACCTTCGTACATGTATTTTATCTCGTAGACCATACTGTAGTTCATGGGTTGACAAATATATAATATAATCATCAAATTTAGTGCAAGTAATACCAAAGAAATATATTACGTGAGTTATTTTGCCTGCATTGATTTTGATATGTGCAGAAGTATAAATTATATATGGTGATGATTGCAAAAAGTTCTTTTTCCCATTCTTTGAGCACTATGCAATAGTACTTGAAAGCTTCTGTTGTCTAATCCCATTTTTTGAGCATCCTTTTTACCATCATACTGAACTCCGACTATGATCTATTGTCAGGATCCCCTTAATATGCCAGGCTTCTTTTTGACAGATGTGAGCAATCAGCATAAGAAGTGAAAGACTGGAGAAGATTAAAGCACAGGCCATAACCCTTCAGCAATAGCTTGCCATAGAAAGCCAGGACAAAATTATCGTAACTGCTCTAAAACTAAGTGGAGATGCAAGTTTAAGACGGAACTGCAAAAGCCTACAGTCCTTTCAGTCCTCTCCTGGTTAAATAAAAGAGGTTGTAAAGGAACCTCCAGCCAGACTACATAACAATAAATGAGGGGAGAAGAAAGAATGTGTACATTCCCTCCATGGACCCAAAATAAATAGGTAGAAGCTTAGTACAGGGTTTCAAGAAACCTAAATTTTCACAATCCTTTCCTGATCCCATATTAATGTATACCATTGTAAAGGAACTTTAGTCCTATCAAGCAATCAATCAGAAAAGAACCTGTGTCAATGAGAAAACAGATAAAACATCAAAAGCGGATTACATGATGATGCTTAGCTGTTGATGTACTTGTCAAATTCCAAGAATACTTGTGGACTGTTTTAAAACATACGATGTTTATATGATTCCTCAATGAAATTCATAAACTGTTTGCAAAAGATTCAATAATCAACTCAAATCCCTCTGGTACAGCTGCTTGATTGCGTACCACCTCAGCAAGATGAGGTAAATCAGCATTGACATCAAGATATTTTGCAAGAAGTAAGAGCAGATGAAAATCTGAGATACGCTTCACAAATGGGAAGCTTTTCGTGCGATCCAGGTGTAGCTTCAGATCTCTTAGACTTGGTGACGTCATCCGGTTCTCAATCGGGAAAGTACATGACAAGAAACCCTGAAACAAAAGGGGAGAGTATAAGGTCACAGTAAAAGGAAACTCATATTAAATCAATAGACTTGTTTAGAACCAAACACAAGAAAAGAGGTAGTCATCGATTAATTTCTGCATCTGTGGATGTGCTTGTGTTTGTGTGTGTGCAGTGTGTGTGGGGGTGTGGGGGTGTGTGTGGGGTGGGTGTGTGTGGGTGTGTGTATGTGTGTGTGTGTGTGTGTGTGTGTGTGTGTGTGTGTGTGTGTGTGTGTGTGTGTGTGTGTGTGTGTGTGTGTGTGTGTGTGTGTGTGTGTGTGCGCGCGCGCGCACGCATGCACGTGTATGGGTGTGTACGTGTGTATGCGCACACGTGTGTGTGTGTGTGTGTGTGTGTGTGTGTGTGTGTGAGAGAGAGAGAGAGAGAGAGAGAGAGAGAGAGAGAGAGAGAGAGAGATCCACATGGAAAATGTCGGCACACCTGGAGGCTGGAATTACAAGTTTGAGAGATTCTGAAAATGAGCAAGAGAAAGAATTGCAGGGACAAGAAAGAGCAACACCAGAGAGGGAGAAGGAAAGCACAAGACCATAGGCATAAGCATTAAATATAGCATGAATATATGATTTTATGGGTGCAACTGTGACTGGTGGACTATGAGTGTGAGTGTGCGTGCACGTAAACATGCATGCACATGAGAGAGACTCAGAGAGAGAGAATCTGTGAGTGAATTTACTAGAGAGAGAGAGAGAAGTGTGTGTGTGTGTGTGTGTGTGTGTGTGTGTGTGTGTGTGTGTGTGTGTGTGTGTGTGTGTGTGTCTGAGAGAGAGAGAGAGAGAGATCCACATGGAAAGTGTCGGCACACCGGGAGGCTGGAATTACAAGTTTGAGACATTCTGAAAACGAGCAAGAGAAAAAATTGCAGGAACAAGAAACAGCAACACCAGAGAGGGAGAGGGAAAGCACAAGCCCATAGGCATAAGCATTATGCATGCGAGAGAGACTGAGAGAGAGAGAAAGTGTGAGTGAATTTACTAGAGAGAGAGAGAGAGTGTGTGTGTGTTTTGCTTTTATTTTCTTTTTTTGTGGTTTGGGTTGGTTTTTTTGGGGGGGGCTTTTTTTTTGGGGGTGTGTGTGTGTGTGTGTGTGTGTGTGACATTTGTATATGAGAGAGAGAGAGAGAGAGAAAGGATCACACATGCACATGGGTATACTCAACAGAGGTGAATCTGCACATGAGATCAATCAAACAATCATATTGATGTGTACCCAATCTTTCAATGTAGTCTATACAGATGTTTGGAAGAGAATGGTCAAGTCAATAGTCGAAGTAGGTCTATCAGATGACAGGTATGGAATGGAGTACATAAGCTACATGGATCTATGCTCGTTGAGGAGAAAGAGAGAACAGACATGCTTTTAGAACCCCTCTGAACAGGGAGGAAGACATACGGATGTTCCATATTAACACATGGTCAGAACAAAAGTACACGTCACCATATCATCAATATTATGGTATCATTATGCATAGTTACATACTTCCTAAGAGCTATAGATCGTAATGCCTTAGATACAAGAATCACGGGGGAGTACATCTAGGAGCATATAAAATGTGCCATAAAAGACATTGGGGTTTATAATGTGGTACAGGTTGTTGGAATTAGGGATCTTTGGATATTAGATACACACGAGAAAACACGAGAGAGAAACATGAGGAAATACTCCAAGGACTCCCAACATAGGTAGTTCTCTGCGCAGAATAACTATATGATACAAAATATAACTTGTATACTTGAAAAATAGCCTCCAAAACCTGTAATACACCTAGTGTAATAGAAAAACAGCCACCATGAAGTTGTAACTCTAGATTCTTCGTGCGATAAATCACACGAATTGATCATGGATGATAATAGACCAACAAAGCTGCGGTATAAAAGAAACTTCAGCAGACAGAAGCCTTCAAAAACCTATTATAACTGAGAAATCATCATGTGAACCAAGTAGAAATGGTCGAAGACAGATGGAACAGAACTATGACAGCTATGTGAGAGAAACAAAAGCTTAGAAAAGCTGTAGAGAAGCTCCAAAAGGCTGTAATAAAAGAAAACTCAGACATTGCAGCTATGAAAAAATTCAAGAAACTTAAGCAGGAGATGGAAAGAGACCAATTGTGTGAGTACAACTGCAATAGACGCACATAAGGCTCAAAAACTAGATGCCTCAATTTTGGAGGAAAAAGAATGTATATGGGGTGACAAAATCACCATTTTGATCTCAGCCACTTCTTTAATTCCTCTTTTAACATAAACCACAGCTTTTGAACTGTTTTTGGTTGTTTAACACACAACCACACATTGCGTGTTAAGGTAGAATTATTGATAACTGAATATACAAAAATTTCCATAGTTAGAAAAACTGCATTTTATTTCTGAAAATATTATTTTTGTTTTTAAAAAAAATTAAGAACTAAAATTAAGCTTTCAAAGCTATTAAAAAAACTCTAAGAGAGCTCAATTGACATTGATTCCTAACATTCCCCCCTCAATGTTCATCGAAATAGGATCTCAAACATAACTTCTTGCATAACAAGATAAAATTATCTCTTAGAAGAACTTTTATCTGCCACATTACCCTATGTAGATGTGTAAATAAGATTTATCTTCCCTTCCACAATGAGTTCTCGAACGCAAGGATAGTGTACTTCAATATGCTTTGCCAATGCGTTACGCATGAAATACTAGATTTCTAGGTACAACTCTTGCACTTTGAGAAACTGTATAAAACATTGGCGGTTAAATGAACCGTGGATGGGCCTTTTAGATTAAGGAGTGATTATAGCTGGACCATTGTCTAGTCCCTTAATCACATAGGGTAAGCATAGGCTTCCCTTGTTTTTCTGAGGTCAAATATGCAAAAACACCTAGAATTGGTGGGTTTCCTCTTGAAAATGGTTTTGAAAAGCTGGAAAATCATTTAGAGTCCTTGGATTGCTTGAAAGATCCAAAGGCTGAGGTGAAATGGAAAAAGTCAAGTTCTCTTTAATCTTGGACCCTCATATTTTCTTGAGAACAAGTGGCTATGATTGAAGCAATGATGAGAAACTCTGTGAATCTCCATATACCATTGGATCGGGTCTTCCATCTCATCAATTAGTTTGAATTTTGTAGAACTTTGGTGTTTGCATCACACACAGATCTAGTTAAGACACCACGGTTCATGTTGCTCCTTTGAGTATAGTACAAAGGAGAGATTTAAATCGTAGATTTAAATTGGGATTTAAATCATTTAAATCGTAGAGATTTAAAAAAAATGAAAATAAAAATCGAGGTTTTTATTCATCATGAGCGATTTTTATTTTATTATGTATTTTATCATTCGTCATGATATCTAAAAGCCTCTCCAAATCTCATTAGCAATAGCAATTACCATGATTGAAAAGATTTCCAACAAAAGAGTGCAGAATAGAACAAGATTTAGACCAAATTTCAACCAAAAAAAAAAAAGAATTTTATTAATAAAAAACGTTCCTAGAGATTTAAATCGAGATTGAGGTTTTTACGATTTTAACAAAATTACAATAGTACGATTTTTTTGACTATGCCTTTGAGAGACAAAGGCGCCTTTTTGCTACAATCATATGATGAAGCTCTCGATCTAATAGTGCACATGCATCCGCGAAAATAAATCAGCCCTGTTTGCGCTCCGGTGTTGGATTCTTCACGATCGAATGGCTACAAAACTTGCAGCGAGTATGCAAGAGGTTAGCCCCACTCCCATGAAAACTGATGTCTTCTCTCTCCAAGTTTCCGTGTTTTTTGAAATTAGCCATTGAATAAAACAATCCAATGGTCATGAATGCTCACACATGAGGGTTCAAATAAACATCTTCATCAAATATTATTTTATTTTATAAAGCCATTGGCGAAAGCCTCCTTAAGCTCATATATTAAGCCTTTTAATCCCTAAAAATTAGGGATCCTTGCAAGGTCCATTTTTCCCCTAATGATCTCTGTAGGTCCATTTTCCCCTAATGATTTCTGTAGGACAATTAATAGAAAGATATATATACCTTCATAAGTTCAGAGTTATCCAAACTTACGAACCCAAGATAGAGAACACAAACACATACACATTAGAAAAAACAACAAACAAAAGCAAGAGACTACACAAAAAATAAGATCAATATAAAACATGAAAAATACAAACAAGAAAGAAAATCAATACAAAAAGAGCCACACTAAAAGTAATAATGAATATTTTTTCATATATACATACATACAATTTTTTTTTTCCTTTACATTTTTTTAAACTTATATATATATATATATATATATATATATATATATATATATATATAAGTTTAAAAAAATATAAAGGAAAAAAATTAATTTGTATGTATGTATGTATGTGTATATGTGTGTGTGTATGTATGTATGTATGTATGTATGTATGTATGTATGTATGTATGTATGTATGTATGTATGTATGTATGTATGTATGTATGTATGTATGTATGTATGTATGTATGTATGTATGTATGTATGTATGTATGTATGTATGTATGTATGTATGTATGTATGTATGTATGTATGTATGTATGTATGTATGTATGTATGTATGTATGTATGTATGTATGTATGTATGTATGTATGTATGTATGTATGTATGTATGTATGTATGTATGTATGTATGTATGTATGTATGTATGTATGTATGTATGTATGTATGTATGTATGTATGTATGTATGTATGTATGTATGTATGTATGTATGTATGTATGTATGTATGTATGTATGTATGTATGTATGTATGTATGTATGTATGTATGTATGTATGTATGTATGTATGTATGTATGTATGTATGTATGTATGTATGTATGTATGTATGTATGTATGTATGTATGTATGTATGTATGTATGTATGTATGTATGTATGTATGTATGTATGTATGTATGTATGTATGTATGTATGTATGTATGTATGTATGTATGTATGTATGTATGTATGTATGTATGTATGTATGTATGTATGTATGTATGTATGTATGTATG
>CM035443.1:757500-760000 GCA_020310875.1 Ceratopteris richardii
AAGTTACTCCATCGAGATTGCCTTCTGTTGAGGATGCGGGTGGTCATGAAATATTCTAGGTTCTTGTGGCCTGTATACACGATAACTTTATGAGCTTCTCCTTCCAGATGGTGGCGCCAGGTATCAAAGGCATCCACTATGGCAAGAAGTTCTTTGTCATGAATTTCATAATTAATTTCTGGAGGAGAAAATTTTCTTGAATGATATGCAATTGGATGTAGGTGTCCATCATCTCCATATTGGGAAAGAATGCCCTAAGGCAAAATCTGATGCATCTGTCTCTAGGAAGAAGGGCTTGCTCGAATCAGGATGAACTAGAATTGGGACAGTGGTGAATGCTGATTTCAAATTCTGAAAGGCTTTTTCTGCTTCTTCGTTCCATGAAAATTTTGAATTTCCTATAAGCTTGGTAAGAGGTGTCACAATCTTGGAGTAATCTCTAATGAATATCCTATAAAAATTGGCAAAGCCTAGAAAACATTGTACATCTCGAACACACGAAGGTGGTTGCCAATCAAGGATTGTCTCGATCTTCCTAGGGTCCATAAAGATTCCTTTCTCTGATACAATGTACCCTAAAAACTCTACTTCTGTCGGATGGAAATAGCACTTCTCCAATTTTGCATATAACCCTTTTTCTCTTAATTTCTCTAGGACTATCTTCACATGACATTCATGATCTTCTAGATTTTTGGAGAATATCAAGATATATTACCACAGAATCATCTAAATACTCTCGAAAGATATCATTCATCATATGTTGAAAGACTGTTGGAGCATTGGTGAGACCGAATGGCATAACTACATATTCAAAGTGTCCATACCTTGTTCGGAATGTTGTCTTCCATTCGTCTCCTTCTCTGATCCTGACAAGATTGTATGCTCCTCGAAGGTCAATCTTAGTGAAGAACTTTGCTTTTCCGAGGCGTTCCAAGAGTTCTGATATAAGTGGTAGAGGATATCTGTTCTTTATTGTAACTTTATTCAGACCACGATAGTCCACACACATTCGAAGAGTTCCGTCCTTCTTCTTTACAAATAGGATAGGGGCTCCAGCAAGGGACTTTGAGTGTTTGATAAACCCCTTGGCTAGATTCTCATCAATATTCTTACGTAAGTCTTGAAGTTCCTCTGGGGATAGTCTATAGATTGGCCTGAAGGATGGTTGTGCTTCCTCTTGAAGTTCTATGGCACAATCATAAGGTCTATGTTCCGGGAGCATATCTGCATTCTTTTTTTCAAAGACATCTTCAAACCCTTGGTATTGGTCAGGTAGCTTCATTGAATCATCTTTCTTGGGCTCTTGAGTTGGTATGCCATAGATCATATATGTCGGTTCCTTCCTTACTGCATGTATGAAGGCTTTGGCTCCAACATATTTTGGGTTCTTCTGGATATCTCGACGGGTGATTAATTATTCTCCCAATTAATTTTTGGATTATGTTTCTTTAACCACGGCATTCCGATGATAACCATGTTTAATGGACTTGATATTACATTGAAACATGTGTGAATCATGGTCACCAAGGTGTACTCTTAGTGGTATGGTTTCCATGGTTATATTCCCCGATGCTAGAGGCCGTCCATCTACTACTTCAGCTACTACTTGTCTGTTCTTCCGAAGTACTGGAATTCCATGTTTCTTAACGAGTCCTTCATCAATGAAACATGAGGAGGCTCCTGAAAAGGGCCTAAAATTGACAGGCAAAATGCCTGTCATTGGCCATTTTGCCTGTCAAAACAGGTGTTTTTTGAAACTTCCTGTCATACGACAAGCTCTGATTGGTAATTTGCCTGTCATTTTTTATAGATATGTATATATATTATAGATATGTATATATATTATAGATATGTATATATATAAACATGTCAAAATTTCTCTTATGAAAGGTAGAAGCAAAATTTTGCCTGTCATATGACATTTTGTCTTGGCCGTGAAATTTAGGCCTTGCTCCTGAATCTACCAGAGCTATAAGGGAAAGGGTCTTCTCAGACATGATTAACTTGACAGGGGCAAGACATGTTTCTACGGGTGTGGTTGGAATTATGAGACCCTTTCTTATATCATGGTCCGGCTGTACGGTCTCTTTTACAACTGGACTTCCTCGTTTCCCTGCTGTACAAGGGTGGATGCGACTTTGGAGTTCGTTCTCTTGTTGGGACAATTAACTTCAATGTGGCCAGGGTTTCCACAATACAAGCATAACTTGTTGTCCCTCCTTCTTTGTTTCTCTTGTGGTGTTAGAGGCTGGAACCGAGTTACATCTATCTGCATAGGTTCGAGTATAGACTCATCTCTAGGAGTGGGCTGGAAAGGTTTCCATTGGCGAGGTCTTCCTTCTACTTGTTTTTCTTGTTCACATCATCTCTTAAGCCCCATCTAGATTGGCTTATAAAATAATCTTCGTGCCAAGTGAGGTCACATATCAACGGCCTAAATTCTGATGCATAGGTAGAGGCAAGGCGGTTACCTTGACGTAGCTTCCGAAGTTTTGTTTTT